>CANUEY010627479.1:0-18427 GCA_948099555.1 Croton setiger
GAGCCTATAACTCAACTTGTTTCTCTTATTTAAAACATTTATCATCAATTATAATTCATATAACACATAATTAACTCATTGATCATATTAAATCATGATGCATTTTGAATGAAAATGCATAAAATACATGAAATGACGTCGGAATGACGTAGGATTTAGGGTTGGAATATCACATAGCATAGCTTAAAATTCTCATTCAAATCATATATCATCATATTCAAAACATATCCATATCATCTACTTAATTTTCATATCATATTTCATATCCAACTATAATGCATTTTAAATTAAAAATGCACAAAATGCATGTAATGACGTCAAAATGACAAAGGACTTAAGTCGGGGGTGTCACATCACCAGTCCTACAGCCTCCTAGGTTGGGGAAACCATTACTCCTTTATCTATCAGTAACTGATGAAGCTAAGGGGGTTTTACTAGCTCAACAAGCAGAAGACTCCAAAGTCGAAGAATGCTATGTACTACCTTAGCAAAAGGATGCTTGAATACGAGCTTAAGTACAACCGGATTGAGAAGTTGTGTCTAGCCTTAACTTGCGCTTGCAAAAAGCTGCAGCACTACCTCTCATCTTACACCACTTACGTCATTGCAGAATCGAGTCCGTTGAAATTCCTTATGGAGAGGCCGGTTTTGGATAGTAAAATGGTCAAGTAGGTGTCAGTGCTTGCAGCCTTCAATCTAAAATTTTTCCAAAGAAAAGCAGTTAAGGGTGGAGTTGTAGCAGATCAATTGGCTGAGTTACCAATCACAGAATAAATGAAAGAGATAGAATTTCCTAATGAAGACCTCTTGAATATGGATAATACCCCTTAGGAAATGTACTTTGATGGAGTCTCTAACCATCATGGTAATAGGATTAGAGTAGTATAACTGATAATGGAACCCACTTTCAGAAAAAGTTTGCAAGCCTATTGAAGGATAAGAAAATCCAACATCATAAGTCTTCTCCTTACAGACCTCAAACAAACAGGGCTGTAGAAGCAGCAAATAAGTCCAACAAAGTCATCCTTTAGAAAATGGTTCAGAACCACAAAAGTTGGCACGAACACTTACCTTATGCCTTATGGGGTTATAGGACTGCCATCCGAACTCCTACTGGGGCAACCCTATATTCCTTAGTATATGGAATGGAAGCGGTACTCCCCGTCGAACTCGAAGTTCATTCAGCTAGACCCATCCAAGAAAGCCAGATCAATGAGGTTGATTGGGCCAACAATTACCATCACCAACTTTTGGGTCTAGATGAAAGAAGGCTACAGGCTTTACATCAGATCCAGGTTACCAAAGGCGAATGGCTAGACATTTTAATAAGAAAGTCAAAGACTAGAAGTTGGAAGAAGGTTGTTTGGTCCTTAAAGAAATCAGAGGACCAGTCATAGACCCCTCCCCCCCCCCCCCGGTGAAAAGTTCCGCCCTCATTGGGCTGGACCATACCTCTTGAAGAAAATTCTCTCCGGAGGAGCGGTCATCCTAGCAGATCTAGACGGCTTGGAGTTCATAAACCCATGCAATTTAGATCAACTAAATAGATATTATGTATAAATCACATGCAATAAGAACTACGTGAACCTGATTCTCCCTTGTTGTAAAGAAAAGAAAAAAAATATATATTACGGAGATACGTAGGCGACCCCTTCGGTCTCGGTTCAAAATTAATAAAAAAATCCAATTTTTATTTCATTCTCTTTGCCAATTAATAAAAAAAGAGCTCGTTAAGTCAAAACCCCAAAAGGGCAGATTAGGCAAAAATTAGAGCAAACAAAAAAAAAAGAGAAAAATGAAATCCTGCTAAGTTGAAAACCCGAAAGGGCGGCTTAGGCAAAAATGAGCAGCTTGCTAAGTTGAAAACCCGAAAGGGCGGTTTAGGCAAAAGTTAGAGCTAAAAAAAAGAAAAAAAACGGATTTGTACTTGGGAAGTAAAAAATTCTTTCATAAGTTCAAAATCGTCAAGTCAAGTCAAGTCAGAAATCAAAAACTCAAAATTTGGATCAAGTCATCAAAAAAAAAAGTCCAAAAATGTGACTCTCAAATTGAGTCGAAAAGTCAAACGGTCAAAAATACTCAAAATCAACTCAACTTAGAAAGTCTAAGTCTCCCACTCTTTGCAGGGGGCAACATCGTCTTTGTCTTCCTTAGAATTCAAGTCTTCCTTAAACTCTGTCACCTTGTGGAGTCATCTTAATCTCTTCGTTAATCACCTCACCTGAACCTTGAGTCCATTCCTATCGTTCGCTCAGCAGGGTGTTCCTTCTTAATTGGCCATGCCTGAGAGATAAACCAAACTCGATATTCAGGAAAAGTTTGGACATTTGAAAAAGCAAAACCTACAAATAGATCCTTTCTATTCAAGAAAAAAAAAACCAACTGAAGAAAAAATTCAGTCATTAAAACTCAAGTCTGCTTTGTCTAAATTCCGCAGGATTTCTATCAGCACAATGCCATCAATGCAGCTCATCTCCTCCATTTGCCTAATCAGGGAGCAAACCTACCAAGAGGCAGAAAATAAGGGCCAATATCTTGAGTCGCATTAATCAAAGGTGACCGAATCATTTTCTACTTATCCGCTAACATTGTTTGGGCATGTGTCTTAGTAAAAGTACCTAACCAAGGAGCCACTCAGATCACATCCTACTATTACACAAACTTTCTCCAAAGAATGCACATTTCCTCCATCATGACCCAAAGAAAAAAAAAACATGAGCTTTAAGTTTCGAAATTTGACACAAACCTTTAAGGAAATCCTAATCCACTACTACCCCTCGTAAAGTGACTGAAACAACCAAATCACATTACCCTATATTGATCCTTTCAGAAGACTCTTAGTCCAATTATGCATAGCAACGCGGGTCCTCCCCGTGCATCCGGACAACGACCTCAAAATTTGCGATTCAGAACACCACTGAGCTCCATAAATCACATTTATGTCATCCAATGGGGGGCAATTGTGAATACTCGAATTTTAAGGCCCGGAAAACCGAGTTCCGCAGACTGCAAAAAGTCGAGCCAGACTGGGCGTTTTCAGAAAACAGTGCCGGAAGTATGCCTTCATGGTACTAGACACGTCCGGGATTTTACGAGGGTCACAGAAATGCCATCGGAAAAGCCATCGGAGTCCCGAAATGTCCAAAAAAGGCTCTGGAATGAAAAACACGCAAGTTGCAGAGGCAAGGCAGCCCTAGCGCCCTAGGAAGGTGCCCCAGGCTGCCCTTAGAAGCAGCCCCAACCGCCCTCAGAAGGCAACCCCGACCGCCCTCGGTTGAATTTTGGCCAAGTTTAACCCTATAAATACCTCCTCCCCCCAAACTTCATTTTTCTCCACATCTTAAGCTGTGTTGACAGCCGCTCTCTTCTCCCTTTTTGCCTACGGTGATTCTTCATCTCCAAGCAATTCTTTACTGCTTTCGGCATTGCACTGTTGTGATAACTTGCATTTTCATACATAAACACATATAAAAATAAGTCCAAATCAAGCTGAAGCTAAGGAGCGGATGCCAATTATCACAGGTATGAATCGAAACTCAATCTTTGATTTAATTCTCTTCTACCCCTCATCCTCAATCATGCATACATAACATTTGCATTACATAATCACGTTTTTTTGCCACCGCGCCAATCAAATCATTCAGTTTTCGCCACAGTGCCACTTAAACCAATTTTCGGCCGCAGCGCCACCCTTAAAATACACATTTTGGCCGAAAGGCCTAATAAAACTCTTTTCCCCCAGCAGAAACATACAAAATACGCATTTTGGCCAAAAGGCCTAAAAATCAATCTCCCCTTGCGGAAACATCAAAAATCACACTTTTCAACCACGGACGTCGTTAAACTCCTTTTTCGTCTACTAGGCCTAAATTTCACACATTTCGACCACGGACGTCGTTAAACTCCTTATTCGGCCACTAGGCCTACATTACACCCTTTTCGACTGCGAAAGTCGTTAAACTCTTTTTTGGGTCATTAGGCCTACATTTTACACATTCCGACCACGGACGTCGATAAACTCCCTTTTCGACCACGGACGTCGATAAACTCCCTTTTCGACCACGGAAGTCGATAAACTCCATTTTTCGACAGCGGACATCGATAAACTCTTTTTTGGCCGAAAATGCCTAAATACACTTTCACACACTCATGACATGCATACATGTATACACCCCCTTCATCACGCCTTTAAATAGGAAATTCGAACTACATTGACCTTGATCTCTCATTCAAGCGAGAGTATGTAGGCATATTCGAGATATAACTTCGAATAACAGGTCTCCCTACGATCTTTTCCAAATCTTCACATTCTTGCATTGCATACATTAAGGGAAAAGAATCATGGATATGAGTGCATGACATAACCTCCGAATCCACCTCGGGTTCGAAGACTAGTGCATTTCATCCATTGGGGCGATTAACCTAAAAATAGGTTAATCGCAAAACGGAGTCACTAGGGGTTCTTTCTTAATTTTTCTCCTTTAACAAAATAAATTAAGTGGTGACTCTACACACACACACATACACCTTGAATGAATATCCTCGGCCAACCTACTCCCTTGCAGATCGGCCCGGTCGCTCGAAAGGGCACTCTTTCGGTAAGGGTTCACAAAGGCAATTAGACTTGATTCTGGAAGATCCTGAGCTTTTCTAGAGGTATCCGAAGGCTTTTGGTTATGATTAAGGTAGGTACCTGAAGATTGGATGATTTTCTGAGTTTCAGTCAATTTTCAGCCGGAATAAAATAATAAAGCTTATTCTGGCCAGAACACTCACAGGAAAAACGGGATTCCTGGGAAGATGGCGTCTTTTTGTTATATTCTTCAAGCTAGAGTTCTAAAAAAATAGTAAATGGCCACTTTTTACATTATACTGCTGAATATAACATTTGTGCTAACTTTTTTAATTTCGCTGCTGAATATGCATGTCCAAGAGGAGGCCACAAGCCGGGCCGGTTACGGCTTCGACCCGCCATGCCATGGGCTAGGGAAGGGAGAAACTGGAACCGGCTTGCCCAACCACCGGTTAACTTGCAGTCCACGATGGGCCGATTAACCGGCAAGCTGAGGGAAGTTAACTGGCGGTTCAATTGCACAGTTTGGACGGTTCAATTCGGTTAATCGTCGGTTCAATTGTACGGTTTGAACGATTCAATTACGGTTACGGTTCATAGTGGTTAATGGTTTAAAAATCCTCTGAACCTTAACCGGATCGCTGACCGACCGGTTAAGATTCCGATTCGGCCGGTTACGATTTCAGTTCGACTAAATACGATTTTCAGACAGACCAAACCGGTTAGACAGCGGAGAAAAATCAGTGGGCCCAGTGGGCCTAACTGGCCATGGCCAATAAAATATATCCGTGAAGAAAATAGCCAATTTATTAAAATTTTAAAACAGATTCCCATTTTATTTAATATTTAATCTTCAATAATAATTGCACTTCCATTTATATATTTGTATGTCAGGGATACGTGGAATAAGGTATAACTGATGTGTCCTATAGTCTTTTTGAGCGTTCCAAGAAGCTGTCAGAGCGTTAAAAAAAATAATAAATTACTAGCCCATAGCTTTCCTTTTAAAACCGTTTGAACCAATTGAATTGGCTGCTTCTGCGGCTCTGCCTGTCTTGACACTTAACCCACCCTATCTATAACAAACCCAACCACATTGTCTGGTCAGGTTAGGTTGCCATTTGCATCCATGCCCCTACAATTTTTCCATTTTATAATAATATCTCTACATGTTCTAACACGTTCTTCTTTCATTTTTTTTTACCAAAAAAAAAAATAATAATAATAAATAAGATTTGCCCGTTTTAGGAATATTTCTTCCTTGATTGAACCTGCTCAAATCCAACATGATCTATTTTTAATTCTTTTTCTATTTTGGAGTATTTAATTTTAAAATTCAAGTACAAAAATAATAATAATGCACATTTCATTTTTTTGAAAATAATATCAAAATATATGGGAAAATTCAACGTACCACTTTCTCTAAATGGATGGATTAATTCAAAATTTATATATTTTCTAAATAATTACTCTTTCTTATACATTGAATATTCTCATTTAAAAAAATAGATAAAATATACTCACAATTTATACTAATTTACATAATGTATACATAAGTATCATATAACAAGTTTGTTTTTTTATTGTTGTTATTGTATACTATATCTTTATGAAAAAAAAATTAAATAATATATTATCAATTGTAATTCGTTTAGAATTTTTTTTTAATTTCAAAAACGGAAAAGGGCATTAAAATATACATAATAGAATATGTATAATTACATATAATATTAAAAAATTCTACTTTTATTTCTCGTTAATTATATTTTCCGAAATTGAAATCGAAGCCAAATAAAAACTGGCTAGTTAAAGAGGGGGGGGGAGAGAGGTTGGAATAGAAGGAATTTCCAAAACCCCTCAAAACATACAAAATAAGTAAAACTGAGGGACACGCGGAAGCAAATTTCTAAATCAAATATACTAACCGCGCAAATTATCGCGAAATCTCGGACCCAAAACCCTATAAATACATTGCTCGAGTAAAGCTAAGTTTGCCAAATTAACTAGCCAAAACCGGCTTTAAGAAAAAGAAAAAAATTCCCCTCTTCTCTCTCTTATTCCGTCTCTAGAATTTCTGCTTACAGCCTTTTCTCTCTCTACTGTAACCTCAAAACCAGTAAAAGAAAAAAAAAATGGCGGCAATGACCGGATCTTCTAGAAGAACGTCAAGCGGACCTGTCCGATCAATTTCTCCCTCACGCAGATTTCATCTGCCTCACCCGCCTTCTTCAACCGCCTTTGCTTCTTCCAGTTCAAGCTTTGCTTCTCGTTCTTCTTCTTTATTTACAGGCCACAGCCATCATCACAGATCTGCATCACCTACTCGTGTGAATTTGTACGGAAACAATCCTGCCTCTTCCGTACGTTTTTCTCTTGACCGTCCGATTTCTCCCAATCGTTCGATCTCTACTATTAACCCTTCTCGCGGCCATCATGTAGTAAGAAAACCGAGCGCTCCAAAGAAAACCTGTATGTGCTCGCCTACCAATCACCCTGGCTCCTTCCGTTGCTCCTTACATAAAAGCTTCAACAATTCAAGCAGTGTCAATTACTCGCCAAATACTCGCTTAAACGCTCGCAGATCAGCAATGACCAATTCGTTGGTGAGGATTTGCGGCGTAGAGGGTGATTTAGTCAAAAGAGCATTAGCGGCTTTGATTCGGCCTTCTTCCCACCATCAACGGCGGCGTGCCGCTTTCCAGCCACGTCCAAGCAGGCTGTCCGTGATGTGCAAAGCCAAGGATTTGTTACAATTAGCAGTATGTTAGTTATCGAACTTGGTGGTTGATTCACCGGCGACGATGGAGAGGCAGCGCGTGGGGAACTATAACGGACGTGTTTTAAAGGATCCGATATTAGAACCTTGATATATGAATATTTTTTAGTGTACATATACCTATAACGATATATGAAATCAAATTGGCCATAAATGGTCTTTTTTTAGGATTTTAATTCAGATTCTTAAACAAATTACATCATATTATTTAAAGTTAAAAAATTTTCCCAAGTTCATTCCAAGGACCTTACAGTTCTTCCGTCATCTTTCACGACTATCAGAGTCAGTCGCGTGCGTTATTTTTGCCGTTTGATTAACGATTTCCGTTCACTTCTTACAGGGTTCTCTGCGTCGTATATACGTGATTTGTGCGTGTACTAGTTCACCGTTTCCGTATGCCATCCGCTCCGTCGAGGTGAGTAATTTTTTTTTTATTTGAAGCAGATTATTTATTTATTTTAATTTTTTTTTCTTTTTTTGTAGGTATTGTTTTTCGGAAATTACTGATTTTTTTTACAAGGAAATTACTTTTTTTACAAGGAAATTACTGAATTGGAAAATGAAAACAAACCTAAGCTTCTTGGATCATGGGAGAAATGGAGAACATGTCTTGACTATGGGATTGATAATGGAAATTATTAAGATAGTGGACAACACGGCTCGGAGAAAAATATAAAATAAATAATTTAAGGCTTACTCCATAATTTTACCGTATAATTTTGCCTATTTTAATTATTCGAATGCTTTATTTGGACTCACTGTCATTTGAATGTTACTGCTAGTCTAGACATCTAGCAACGCTGGAACATAAGAGAATGTTTTTTAACATTCGAAAGTTCACTGTGTATCTTGAAACATCAAAATAATTAAGCATTTATAAGTGAAACATTTGAAAGTTTAGGATTTAAGTCGAAAAATAAGATAAAATTAGAGGGTTAAATTATATATTAATTAATCTAATAATATAAATAAATTAATCTAATAATATAAATTAAGTCAAAATACTATCTCTATTTTATTTATTTTCATTTATGTAGAGAAATTTTCTAAAATGATAAGTTTAAAAAAGGGTGGAAAGTGCAAAAAGTACAAAATGTTATTGACATTAATAAATTAAATAATTGATGGTTTTTAAGTTAAATAATGAGTGGGTTTTTGAGTTAGCAGAGAACAAATAGTGAGAGTTGGCAGTGATGTGATAAATGTTATTGTCTAACTTTTCTTGTATGAGTTGAATTTTGATATTTTTTCCATCAAATACTCACAATTTAAAAATTACGACTAATAGATAAAAATTTATAACTAATTAAGGATGAGAAATTAAAATAATAAAAGGTCACAATTACTTCAATTAGCTTGCAATATTAATAAGTAGAGTTATTTTGCTGGCAGTTTATATAAACTGGTCATTACTATGAAATTGTGGGTATCTTAATGGCCAAAATTTTTTTTAAATAGACGGCCACTACTTAATTTTTAGGCTTTATTAAGTCTTTTGATCTGCCCTTAATTTACAACGGCTAAAGTTCAAAACCCTCTCTCCTTTTTTCATTCCATCACTATACTTTTTTAAATTATTAAATTATAATAATTTAAGTTAATTGATCTGAAATTTATCTAAATTGTTCACATATTGACATAATTGTGATTCATAAATGAACATTTTCATGTACATAAGAGCTCAATAATATGTCATAGAGTTATAAAAAATGGGTCTATATAAAAAGACTGTCACATTTTTATATAGGGATAATTATTTACAAGTCTCTAAGGTTTTGCGCAATATGCTCTAGGGTCTTTCGATTTTGAAAATTGTACAAATAGGTCCATAAGGTTTTGAAATGTACAAATAGGTCATTCCGTTTAAAAACGCTATTAGTTAATTGAAAAAGTCAAACAATTTAGATTAATTTTTTTTTTAAAATGACAAAATTAACCTCTTTCATTTAAGTAATAAAGTCAAATATGGATTGAAAAGATTTAGGTTTTACATTCTTCTCCAACTCTCCTTCTTCTCTCTTCCTTCTTTCTTTTCTTCTCTCTACCTTCTCTGCTCACCATCTCTTGTCTTCTCCTTCCATTTTTCTTCTCTCTTAATTCTCATCTCTTCTCTCCTTCGTCTTTCAATTTTTGATCTCCTCTTCTTCTCTTCTCCTTCTTTCTGATCTCTTCTCTTCCATTAAAATCAATTGAAATAGAGAGAAGCTTCAACGTTTACAATGATGTTTTTAAGTTTTCAATTTTGTTTGAGCTTGTATTGTTCTTATTATTTAATTTTTTTTTAAAAAAAACATAAAAATTTCTAAATTTCTGCACCACCGTTGCTACCAGAGGTCTTTTGTCTGCCACCAGTTATAATCACGTTTGAAGTGACACCACTAGCTTCTTTGCCAAAGATCGCTAAACAAAATAAAGAAGAAGCAAAAATAAATGGGAAAAAATTATGATTTTTGCTTATGGGTATGGTTATAAGAACGAAACCCATAAATTAAAGCGTTCAAAATATGAGAAAAACAACAAAAACTTGAGTCGACAACGACAACCGGTGGTTGTACGGATAGTGAGGCGGGCACTGTAATTTTGTGAATGCGAGTTTTTTATTCTTGGATTTTTTATGAGTTTATTTGAATAATTTATTACAACCTACTCAATTTGTTGATTGAAAAAGAAATGTGGAAATGAAATAAAATAATAATTCAATGGATTGAAAGATTAGAATTTGTTGCAAGTTATTTTTTATTTATTAAATTTTGGTAAAATTAAATTAATTAATTAATTATTGAAATGACTTGCTTTTCTATTTTCACAATTTACAAACAGTGGATTTAGATTTATTAGTGTGAACCCTTGTCGAAGCCCTTCGAGCCGCCGAGCCCGCCTGCGGGGATGGGTTAGCCGGGGATGTTCACTCGGGATGTGTGTATAGAGTCACCACTTAATTTATTTTTATAAAGGGGAAAATTAAGAAAGAACTACTAGTGACTCCGTTTTTTGCGATTAACCTATTTCTAGGTTAATCGTCACAATGAATGAAAGACACTAATCTACGAACACGAGAAGGATTCGGAGGTTATGTCATGCAGCATTTAACTAATTCTAACTCTTTATGTAATGTAATGCAGGATGGAAATAAGGAAGTTAGAAGAGGGGTGGACCTGCTATTTGAGGTTAGATTCCGAATATGCTTACATACTCTCGTTTGTATTAGAGATCAATGTCAATGTAGTTCGATATAACCTATTTAAAGGAATGGTGCATACATGCTATGAGTGTGTGAGTGAATGTCAAAAGGATTGACGGGTCTCGGGCCAAAATTGGTTGTTTTAGGCATTTTGATGCCAAAATATGGTCTAGGGACCAAAAGTGTGATTTTACGACGTTTGTAGCCAAAAGAGTGTTTGGGATTTTACAGTGTTTATGGCCGAAAGAGTGATTTTTTAGACCTTTAGGCCAAAACTGGAATTTTACGGCGTCTATGACTGAAAGAGTGATTTTTTAGGCCATTTGGCCAAAATTGAGGATTTTACGGTGTCTGTTAATGTTAATCACAGAACGGTAATTTACCATTTGATAAAAATAAATTTGGTAAATTTTTAAAAATTCGGTAAAATAAATTTGGTATTTGAAATTGTAATTTTTATTAAATACTCAATGCTAATAAGTACTAATGTATGTGAATATTTTATTTTTGATTAGGTTTGTTTAAACTTTTATTGTGGGATATAATAATTAGATGGTGGAGTCACTATATTTTATGAGGATTTTATTGTTTATTGAGTTTATTTAATTTTTTGTTGTGAGGTGAATGCAGAGAGAGAGATTTTAAATTGGAGTGAAGAAAATATATTTTAAAGTGATTTGAAATTCTCATGAACTGGATAAGTAAGAATTTGAACATAAAAAACAGGATTCTTAACTAAGAAGAAAAATAATTAAAAGAATAGGAAGCTTCGCGATGAACAGAGTATGGACTGGTTTGATGCTCAGACGCGTTAGACAGAATTTGAACATTAATAAGTAATCAATTGTAAATTCCTAATTTAATTACATTATTTGAACTGGAAAATTTTACTCCAGTTTTAAATTCTTTTCTTTTCTTTAGAAAAAAGAAATTGAGTGAGCATGAAGAGGAACCTTTGCGATTAAATTTTACTAAATATGAAGGGGATATTACAAAATCCTTCTGAAATTTATTGAAATATAATTTTGTCTTCTAGTTTAAAAATAGGCTTTTTATTTTATTCCTAAATTTAATTTTATTAAACTAATTCATCCACTTATAAAATAATACTCTATTTTTCATCAATTATCTGACTAATTAAATAATTTAACTTACTAAACCTCCGATCATTTTAAAAATAGTTTATAGTTATTTTCTCTCTCTGTCAAGTATGAAATATATTGCTAAAATCATTTTGTTTTCCTTGCCGAGTATGTGTTAAAATTGAATTTTAAAATTCAAATTAAAAAAAAAAAACTATAAATACTTTTAAAATAAACTTTAACTCATAGGTTGAGTAATATAAATTATCAGCCAGATAATCAATGGAAAACAGAATATTATTTTAACAAAAGTAAGAATTTGTTTAATATAATCAAAACAAAAGATAAAACTAATATATTTTTTTAAACTAGAGAGATAAAATTATTTATTTAAATAAACTTTAGAGACAATTTATAATTTTTTTTCTAAATTTAATTATGTAATTTTATTTAAACATTGTTACCGAGTGCCCTTAGTTGGGTTGCAAGTAGTCTATAGGTTCAATCTTTACGGGCCACGGGTACGCTAGGCTTGTTGAGTGTCTCGGCAAATATGTAGTTCGAACATGCTTTGCTTCATCTACAGGAACCAATACCTCGATGAATGGCACCTTGGGCGTTGCAATGGTTGGCTTGATCCAGATAAGGGTGACTTTCAGGTATGTCACCAAATATCTCGCCCTATACCTCTAAGAATCAAGAAAGTGTTCCGAGAATCAAGGGGTGGTTACGTTCCTTGGCCTATTTAAGAGATGTTAATTCTCCAATTCAAATGTTACATTCTCCCAATTAAAAATTACTTCTGACTACATATAGTATTATAGAACTGATTGAATTGACTTAAGCATCAGAGTATCAAATCTTGTAGGTTCCAAGGTGATTTTGATTGAAACAAGTTGTCTTACAGGTTAATAATTGGTGTCGTCTATGTAAAAGAAGTAAAATTGAGACTAAGGAGGATCAGTCTGCCTTTTTTTCTTCTTTTCGAATCAACAAAATTCATTATTGATGATGGTAACTGTTTTTGATATTGTCTCCTCTGTTGTAGGTGTAACTACTAGTGGGATTGACACTAGTACCTTTGCTGGAAGGTTATATCTTTACCCGAACTATATAATGTCCTGTAAAGCATGCCCTCCGAACTAGTGTAATCACTAGGGGAAAAGCATAATGTCCTTTGGGGGCTAGCATACCAACCTTGCCCGAGTTCTTCTCGGTCGGATTCTCTAAGGTATGCTCAGCAGTTTTGGCCTGAGGACTATCTGCTTCTTCACAATGTCTCACACGATCCAAAGGGACTTTGGTCACTATAGAGTTTGGTATAGTTAGGTTATCTGCTAAAGAAACAAACAAAGAAAACTCAAGAAAGGGATTCAAGACCACACTATAAAGAAGACTAAATGCGAGAATGTCTTGAGTTTTTTGAACTTTTTGGGTCCTCGTTTGGTGCGGTAGAGGTTTGAAGGAGAGTCTTCTCATGTCGTGTCTTGTTAGCTTACTCGGCGGAAAGTCACTGTTGCTCTGCTACCAATCTATGTTGCTCATCTTGTGCTTTTTGCTGCTCAGCAGCCAATCTCTGCTCGTTAGACACTGCTTTTGTTGCTTGGCAGACAACCTTTGTTTTTTCCTCTCTTCACTTTTTCACTCTTTTTCAAAGCATCGCGCTATACTACCTACCATGTCTGCAAAATTATTGCAAGTTGTACAATAAACCAAAGAATGTCAAAACAAACAAATATTCTTACATGTTTTTCTTAGGACATCAAAGTCAGTTGACAAATTCTTGACCCAGAACACTAAGTTTTGTGCCGATGAGGGGTTTAGTTGAGTTTTTTTGTAATGACCTCTACTTATACTCTTATGTCATAAAACATACTACATATATTTTTTTAACATATATAACATGTTGCATTCTCTTTTTAAATCTGTTAACATCTTTAACATATTCAACATGTACATGAACATGTCATTCATGTCATTCATATCATACATGTATAGCATATGGCATCTCTATCAAAACATATATCAAACATTCTTATACATAATCATGCCATTCATATCATACATGTATATCATATGACATCTCTTCTCTTTTACCTTTATCTCTGGTTAATCCTGTCTTTCTCTGAACTATAAGCATATTTAAACATAACATGTTTTACATATCACAACACGCAGACACTATTAACATGTAATAACTCTACATGTAATGCAATGACGTCCACCATGTATATGACATGTCATTCCTTATTTACTATATCACATATTCGTTTAATCATGAGCATTATTAAAAGATTACAAACCATATGACCAACAAATTCTATATGATAAGATGATTCTAATAATGAAATGCGAGAGAGAGAGATCCTAAGCTTCAATTAACCGACCCAGAGGAAGGATGATAGAACTGACGCTGTCAGTTGCTCCAAGAAACACCGTACTGCTGTGAGTTCGGTTGGGTCTCGGGTAATTCACCCCGCCTTGCTCGAGGACTCGATGCTCCAAATACAGGTGCTGGGCGCGGAAATAGCCTAAAACGCAGGGCTTCATACCGTTTTGGGCGCTGAGGAATTAACCAAAACACAGATGTCTTCTACCGTTTTGGGCACGCTCCAGAAGATCAAAACGACACCACTGCCCGTCGTTTTGATGTTCTTCCTCCTCCATTCTCTTTTCCAGCCAAAAACTCAGCCTCTCAAGCCAACTTCCAAGCGACCGTACGACAACCTCTGGCCACCTTCTGGCAAGTTACGACCATCGTTCTCTTCCCCTGCACACCCTTTAGCTAACCATCGGAGCTAAATTCCCAAAAGCCCTATAGATTGAAAGATATAAATGCTCAAAGTTGGCTCCTCACACTGTTTTTACCCAGAACCATAAACTGCCTATTTTTCTCTCAACTTCAGGTGATCGGTACGGCCACCTCCGGCGGCCTTCCGGTGATCCAAGACCACCAAACTCTTCCTCTACATGCCCTCTACAACTCTATCGAAGCCAAACTCTCCTATGCACTCCCAAATCAAAGATACAAAGCCTCAAAGTACCCTTCACGAAACAGCATAAAACCCAGAATTTTAACCAGAATTTTGTTTTCTCCTTCTCTCTCACAAACCAGCCTCTCTCTTCACCATTTCTCACTTCTAATCAACTAGTACTCATCCTATAAACACAATTAACACAAAGAATTAAAGGTTTAAACACAAAATCCCTATTCTCTCTCTTCTTTCTCTCTTTTCTCTTTCTTTCTCACTTTCTTTCTTCTGTCACCATTTCTTTCTCTTTCCTCTAACTCTCCAACAGCTCTAAACTCCTCCACCTCTTCACTTCAGTCTCTAGACGTGCCAACAATAATAACCAGCCAACAGCTGCTTGTCAAAATATGCAGCCAGCTTAAAATTCATTTTTGGTGTTAAAATAAATAGTATAACACATGTATGAAATTTCGTAAAAATCGAAATCCGAAAATTTGTTGCGGTTTGATCGGTGCCCTAAACCGAGCCGAAACCTCGACGATTTTCACGGAACCGAAACCATACCACGTCGTCGTATAATTTTGGTCCCAAAACTCTTTAAATCACTTTCATAAACATATAAAATCATATCAAAATCATATGGTTCATATTTTACGCGATTTCAGCATTTTCCGATCGCGCGGGTCCAAAAACCCTAATTAGCTTCGTTTGTGTCTTTCGACGGCAAACGAGCCTATAGCATAGCTTATAACTCTTATTCAAATCATATATTATCATATTCAAAACATATCCAAATCATTTACTTTAAAATATTGCTCGTTTCTGACATTTTTCGGTCGCGCAAGCCAAACACCCTAGTTGGCTCCGTTTATGTCTTTCGACGATAAACGAACTTAAAACATATTTTTTTTGACATCTTTAATTCATATATTGCCATTTCTAAATTATTTAATTCATTTTCACATCATATATCATATCAAACTAAAATGCATTTTAATCAAAATGCACAAAATGCATGTAATGACGTCAAAATGACGTAGGACTTAGGTCGGGGGTGTCACATTTTTCACCCTCGAGTTTCTGGCATTTAATGTGAAAAGGGTTTTGGTGTTTGGGTACCTTTTTCTAAGGACTAGGAATTTTCGTTGAGTTCTCTTTGAGCCACTCTTGGGCTTAATCAAATAAGCAGCAACAGTTGTTGATGCTTCATATATACCAAATTGCTCTTTGAAGAGCTCTTCCATGTCTACGCGACCTAGCATCTTGATGACTTCTATAGCTATTTTCTCCCCTTCAGAGTAGTCAGGCTTTTCGAGGCGACCAGAGGTGTTGGTTGTAACACCTTTACTGACTTATATGTATAAGTCGAGACAAGGTGTCAGAACTAGCTTAGATTACCTTTACATTTTATAGTTTTTAAAAAGTTTTTTCTCAATTCAACATAATCACAATCCAATTCCAAACACTTTTAAACGCACCAACCTTATAACCTCCTCCGAGAATGCAAATGAGAGTTCACATTTTTATGTACAATCTCACGAACTAAAAGCAATAAAACAATTCTATAATAAACTACTCAATAATATCTAGCATCATATATTATTTATATAATTATAACCCAACATAATACTTTATATACATGTCATACTACTATAATAACTAAAACATTATTTAGAAAGTCTATCCTTGTAGGTGTTGAGCTATGAGCTGAAGTTGGAGCTAGTCGATATCTACTACTTAGTACCACCTGTGAGTTGTAAAATAACTCTTTGAGCAATTAATACTTAGTGAGTACTTTAAGTATTGGAATATAAACAAAAATAAAACAAATTTAAAGGAAACTTTAAAATAATACACACTTTAAACACATACATGTTTTAATTATTTTGATATTATAGTTCATTATATTAAAATTGCCCTGCTCTACCAGGTTCGTAGCAGAACTACAGAGATAATGCAAAATGGCATGGATGAATAGTAGCCGAAGCTACACATATAACAATCATATCACATTGGTTCAATAGTTGAAACCGGAGCACCATAGTAATAATGCGATAAAGTAATATGATGCATCATATCCTTATCAACCAAGTTCAACTTAATTAAGTAGAGCATAAGTATTTTAAACTCATTGTATGCCTTTTTGAAACTTTTCAAGTCATATTCATTTTATGATAAACTTTCATTCAAATACTTTTCTTTTATTTTTCTTTTGCTTTTTCTACATGGATAGATCTTTTTCTTTGATGTTTCTTTTTTTAATCAATCATTTATAATCATTTGTAATCTTTTTAAGCTTACTTGAAAAAAGACCAAATGAATAGTAAAAGTTTACCAAATGACCAAATGAACAGTAAAAGTTTACCAAATGAATAGTAAAATTTATTTTTTGTCTAACTTTGAACATTTGAAATGAATGTGTTACAACCAAATCAAGAGACTTCCAAGTACTCTAGGTTAGTCATAAATATCCCTAAACATTTTAGAAAGACATATAAAATTTCATTTTAAAATTGAAAGGTTTACTAATGGAAAGTGCTAAGTTACCAAAAGCCATGCATAATGCCTCTTTTAGAAGACTATTCGGCCTAGACTTGGTTTTTAAGGGGGAAACCGTTTTTTTTTTTCCACAAAATTTATTTTAAGAATCATTTTATGATACCAATGAAGGATCGAAAGGCATTATTTTCAATTCAATTAGAAGGGTTGTTTAAAAATTGATAAAGTTTTTGTATTCAATTTATTTCCATTTGCATGACTTTAATTCAATAAAAAAAAATATTCTAATATATTTATAACGTCCATAAGCAGCATAAAATTGAAAAAAAAATTCATAATGCAAAAATTTAAAGAAAATAGACATTCCAAAGTTAAAGTATCAAATATTGTTTTCTTGTCTTCTTCTTGATTTTTCTACATAAACATCACGTTGACATTATGAATATAAATTCTAGAACAAGGTACTAACTGTAATATCTCTAACCAAATTAAGCGTCAAGCATGACGTCATTATAGACATAAAGTGAATTAAGTAACTTGTCGCATAAACATCATTTTAAATAAAGATTTTTTACATGCTAAGAAATTAAATATATGTGATATTATAAGAGATTAAGTTAATGTGTGAATAAATTAAGAGTTTAAAACGTGTTTATAGTCGGTTGACGTAAACGGAGGTACGTTTAGGATTTTTCTCGTTGCAACCGATAAAACGTTGGTAGTTCGAATAATTTAAAAGAAATTGTTTTCAAATTTAATGATTAAGAAAATAAATGTAATAAATGAATATATTTGTTTTAGGAATCGTATTTGTAACACCCTAACCTAAAGCATACGTCATTTTGACGTCATTTCCCGCATTTCATGCATTTTCATTTAAGTGCATCCGAAAATAACATGCTATATGACATCTATATGAAATAATTTAAATGAGAAGTAATTTTAATTGAGATAAAAGAGTTAATTAATAGAGGTTTTAAGTTCGGTTGCCGTCGAAAGGTAAAAACGGCGCCAATTAAGGTTTTTGGTTCGCGCGATCGAAAATATCGAAAACGCGCTTTATTTTAAAGGAAATGAATTTAAAGTGATTTTAAGTGTTTTCATTTGTGATTTAAAGGATTTTGGAACCAACACTATACGATGATGTCGTTCGGTTTCGGTTCCGTAAAATTATCGAGGTTTCGGTTCGTTTTAGGGCACCGACCGAACCGCGAAAAATTTCCGGTTTCCGATTTTTACGAAAATTTATACACGTGTTCTACGATTTATTTTAACGCCGGAAACAAAATTTTAGCTGAAATCGATTTGGTTTGATGGGTTAAATTAGAGAAATATGGATGTGGG
>CANUEY010627601.1:0-16720 GCA_948099555.1 Croton setiger
AATTTATTTATATAAATAAAACACATTTATCTTATATATATATATATATATATATATATATATATATATATATATATATATATATATATATATATATATATAGCACAGAATATCACGAGAGAGGGAATGGGATGGACCACAAGAGGAACAATGCTTGCGAAAAAAAGAAAAAGAAGCTATATAAGGAGCCAGGTGAAGTTGAGGATCTCTGGCCACTGTCGCAACCTGATCATCATTTATTGAACAGAGAAACCACTTCTTTTCTTTTGTTCCGTGCCCTGTGGCTGTGGGGCTTCTCTAGCAGCCCACATGGCCAGCACTCACACTTTCAGTCCCACCCCTTTTTTAACTTATATTATATCCTTATTTTAATTTCTTTTTATGTTGTTTTCTTAACTCAAAATTTATATTTACTTCTTTTAATTGTCGTCTTCTAAATTCATTTGGATTATATTTTCGTTGTTTCTTTTCAAAAAATCCAAAGACTAATTATTATTATTATTTTAAAATCAGAAAAAGAAGTCAAGAATTACATTCAAATATTCAACACGACTCCTACAGTTTATATCATCTCTCGAAGTCTTTTGGGAGGTTATTTTTTTAATAAAAAATGTATCTTTTATTTAAATAATAATATAATTTTTGAAGATAAATTTTAAATATTAATGTAAAATATTTAATTGTGCAATTTTAATATACAACATTTTTGTAAAATTTATTTTAATTTTTTAAATAGCTGATAAACCTTGGTGAGAACAATATCAAAATAAAGAAAAAAATAATCCCCAATTCTAACATTTTTCCAAAACCTTTCGTCAAATCATTAGAAATTGAAAATCAAAGCAATTGATTTTGGTGGTTAAAATCGACAATTCTAATATCTTTTCAATACCTCACTTTAAAGTCCCTAGAAATTAAAAATCAAAGCAATTGATTTGGTGGATTATGTTGAGGATAAGAAAAGCAGAAACCAACTTTCTCAACTAGCTTGGAATCGATAAGGTTGTGAGAGAGAAAGGGGTTGAGGAGGGAATGGCTGTTGGTCTGCAATTGGTCAAAAGGGCAGAAAAATTTGGTAGTCCACGGACAAATAGAGAGGTTTGCACATCATGTTTCTTGTGCCGGCCTAGTACCACACCTGCTGGTAAGGGTGAGCAATCGGTAATGGTTACCAATTACCGTTATCAAATGGTCAGTAATCGATTAACCGATAAGTTTTTTACCACTACTATTACCGATACCGAATGATATCGGTAACCAAAATTTTTTGGCCTCATTATCGATTGCCGATACTTATTACCGACAGTAATTTACTGATTACCGAATCTATAAAAATCATTGTAATTTCAGTATTACCGATCACCAAATTTGTTAAAACATATATATTAGTTTAGGGATATATATATATATATATATATATATATATATATATATATATAAACACAAAATGATGTAGTTTTGAGGAGTCCAAATTCGACAATTTTTTGGGTAGTTCAGTAAGTTTTTTTATCGAAAATTTCAGAAACCGCTACTGAATACCGACGGTTATTACCGATTACCAATCGGTAAATTACCATTACCGATTTTCGGCTACCGAATTGATTCGATTTGAGAATTATCGATCAGTAATTCGGTAATTACCGAAATTTGCTCTCCCATACATGCTGGTAACGCTTTTGATAATCCACATGGGTGTACTCCACTGCACAACTCCACCATCTGATAAACATACTCTCCAGCCCGCATTCATGTATGAGTCATGAATTATGACAAATTCAAGTTAACAAATTGTGACTCTCTTAAAATTCACCATCAAACTTTACCCATGTTTTTAATGGAATTTTGAATTTTACAACATTTCTTACACACTTAAACTTTGCCAATTAAAAGAACTCAAATGAAGTGCAAGTGCTGACATGTTAAATTGGCAAAATACGTGGCAGTTGTTGTTATGATATGTAGATTTGAAAATCCACATAAGCAAGTGCTTCTTTTTCTTCCTATGAAAGGCACTGCACAATTTAAAAAAAAAAAAAAGAAATGTTGATTTGGATCTACTGGATTTAGCCGCTTCTCTAATTTATAGGTCTTCTAATGACGACTAGTCTCTTCCGCTAATGTGCTCTTTCCTTTGACTCTTCCATCCGTCAGTACATGTGTCCATTTGTTTATTTTATATTTATTAAATATGAGTGTTTATTTTAAATTTAATATTCATAGATGGGAGGCGACCTAGTAGGGTCTTGTAATGATGTCCATCTGTTTTTTTTTTTTATTTTATATTTATTGAATATGAATGTTTATTTTTATTAAACACTCATAAATAAGAGAGAGACGACCTAATAATGGTCTAGTAATTTTGCTAATGTTACCAATAACCATACTGTGATATACCCATCTTGCACTAAAATCACACCTCTTATACGCCTTATAAATCCAGTGTACTTAATATTTTATATTCTCAAGAATTTCCACACTTAATATTCTATACTAACTCCCTCAATATATATATATATATATATATATATATATATATATATATATATATATATATATATATATAAACTCATTTAGATTATATTTATTAACTTAATATTACTTTCCATTAATATCATGCATTACTAAAATGATTATTCTTAAAAGCTTAAAATACACCTATCATGACAAATAATATTTTCCAACTAATTTAATAACTAAACATAATTGTAGATTTAATCATATAATTTATACTTGCACATGAAATTTTGCATTATTCTTTTTTTAAAATGAAAATATGTAAACATTTCATATTTTTAACATTTAAAATTTACTCCTTGAGAAAAAACCCTATAATTTACTAACGCATTTTTATTTTATTTAAATAAAAGATCCATAAATACTCTTTCAACTTATAAAAATAATTATAATACCTTTCTTCTTTCCCGAGAAAAAACCTAAAATATAATTTCATTATTTGAAAATTTTTGCTTATAAAATATATTTTCTATTAAATTAATTGTACTATTAATTAATAAAATAAATAAATTATACCTATTAAATTGTAAATAAAAATATTTATATCTTATTCAAACTATAAATATTAAAATATCTTAGCAAATAACATCCTTTTTCAATATGTTAAATCTAAATGTATAAATTTTACCATAAAAGATAGTATATTTTTATTTCAGTAAACACATGAACAGTATTTTATTTTTATTTTCTAATATGCCAACATATTTAAAGATAAAATTGAGAGATAATAAGTAAAAATACAAAATATTACTTTCTTTTAAAAATAAAAATACACTTTGTCATTGTAGTAGAGATGTAAAAGTGTGATTTATTTTAATTAGTATCTAACTTTTCTTTTAATTATATTTTTAATGAGTTAGAATAATATGATAAATAAAATAAAGTATGCCTTTTTGTTTAAATAATACGTGTAGTAATGAAAACTTTTAACACATAATACCTCTTTTTTCATAGGATTAAACGAAGACTAATTAACCATACGAAGATTGATTAAATTAGTAGTTAGATCAAACTATTTATTAATACCATAAATTCAAATTTTAATAAATTAATATTTCAATAAAATATATTTTTGGGAAAATAATAATATTACTAAAAAAAGAAGAAGAAAAGGGTAGAGTTGGGTAATGGTGTAATGGGTGAAAAACCGGGGCCCCTCTCTCTCTCTTCAAAATGGCTTCTTGGCCCGTATATGGGTTATTAAAGAAAATGGTCCCCATAAAATCTTCCGCTTATTCCATCAAAATATATACTTTTTTTGAAAAAATACCAAACATCTTTTACTATTTCAATTTTATTACGATCTCATAAAGTTTTGAAGTGGCGAAAAACACCATCCAATTGAAGAGAGATAGCTATGCTCAACTATTAATATAAAATATATTTAATAAATTATTTGGTTAGAAGTTAAATTTTTATGGAAATAGCCTATCTCTATAAAAATTAAAGTGTTTGGTTTGAAGATAAATTAAAAGGAAAATGAGATTTAAAAAAAGATAAATAAGAAGTTTGATTCCAAGAAACTTAAACTTTCCGAAAAATAATCTACTTACATCCTTTAAACCAAATTATACTTAAAATTAAATAAAGAATAATTTACTCAAAATTGGATGAAGCAATTTTGTTGGTGAAACTCATTTAATAGGCAAAAAATTGATTTCATAGAATTTAATGGAGATTATTTTCATTAATTTTCTTTTTGTTCTCATCTAATTTATCATACAACCTTCAAATTTATAATGTTTATACATTTCTATTGTTTTTTTTTCCCAATTTCATTGGGATATTTTCATGATTAATATAAAATCTCTAACTTTTGTTTTTAATTCTTAATAATTTAATATTTTTCTAATTATACATTTAAACTTTTTGTTGGTATTTTATTCATGCTATTTTCTCACGTTATCAACAACCTTTCAAATGTTAAAAAAAATTTTTTAGCATCTTTAAGATCCGTTATCAAATTTTGAATTTTTGTTTTATCTAATTTATTCATTTAATAAATATCAAAAAAGAATTTATAATATTTTATTTACTATTTAAACAATTAACATATTTATTAAATTAAAACATTTGTGGTACAGTGAAATTCAATACAAATTCTTTACTAATTTTATAGAAAAATTTGTGTTGTTTAATATTCATTTGAAATTTATCAAAAAATAAATAAATATTTGCACCTTAATTTTAATTTCTGGGTCGCACATTGAAATGGGTGAGGGAAGAATCCAAGTTGAGCCTACAAATTATGTATCTGATCTGCGCCCGTTATTTACTTTTCTATTTTGCCTGTTTGCACATTTTCTACTGCATGGTTGGGTTGTCTTTGTGTCCTTTCCCATTTGCTTTTTTTCAAATTTTCTCCATTTCTCTATTTCTTTTTAAGACTTGATTCTCTATTTACTTGTGTTTTATTTTTCTAAAAAAAAAAATTCAATTCTCCATTTAATCTTCCTTTTAGATTTTCTATAAAAAGAAAAATTGTCAAAAGCAGTGTACTATCATATAGCATTTATGAAATACGGAATAATTTTCACTATCGTACATGAATTTTGGCCTATGTAATAAAAAGAGATTAAAACTGAAATGGTGTTTAAAAAATTATATTTTAATCCTTATTGTAGGTTAAACTCACAATTTATAGTAAAAAAGACAACTGATAAAAAAAAATTGAAATTCAAATCTTTGATCAAATGAAATTGAAATTTAGATTCATTGATTATAAATTAAAGTTCAATTTTTTTTTTTTTGAGCATAAATCAAATTTCAGGAATCATGGGTGAAACTTACCAGCATATACCACATTTTATTCTCCCCATTTTTTTGGACTAATAATGAATATTTATATTTCATTGTTGGAGGAAATTAAACTCAACAGTAAAGGTTGTGTAAGGAACACCTCTGTTTTTTTCAAATTTTTTATCGTATTATTTTTACACAATTTTGGGATCATTTTTAATGAGTATATGTTTACAAATTTTGATTTTATATTGTTTATTTTAAAAATAATTAGAACTGTTAAATTTAAAAGTTGTAACTGTTTTTCGTAAAATTTATAATATAGAATTAAAATTTGCAAACTGCAATTAACTGAATTTAATTTCAGAGTGAGTAAATACAATTCAACATTTAATTTAAAAAATAAAATAAAACAGAACTTAAAAAAAAGGGGGTTGGAGGAGCACCTGGTTCGAGGAGCACCCCCAATCACAGCCCTAATCCCAATTACACAGTAGTGGCTCTATGCCATAAAACACCAACATTCTCAGCTTATAAAGCCTCACTAACACACGACAGAGGAGACGTAAAAATATGCATTTCACACCCTCGCCAACACATTAGCCACAAAATTAGCTTCTCTATAAATCTTCACCACCTCAACCTCCCATTGCCTTTGTAGCAAAGAAATACATGCTTTCAACATATTTCTATAACTCGGATGCTGCAACATTGACACAACCACTTGAGGATCACACTGGAAATGAGCTTTCCACCACCCACAATCCCAAGCCAGCTGCAACGATTGGAAAACACCCCAAAGCTCAGCTTGCACTGCATTCCCCAATCCTAATGCTACTGAAAAACCCAATGGCCATCTTCCATCAGCACTACGAATACAAGCTTCACAACCAGCTAACCCAGAATTTTTATAAGAACTACCATTAGAATTTACCGTTACCCAACATGCAGGAGCTGGTTGCCAGACAATCAGTTGCACCGAAGATCTACGAGGCGATCTGGACACCATTGCGGAGTTCAACCAAGCTTTACAAACCTCTTCTACCTGCTGCTTTACAAATTCTTGAGTAATTGGAGCAAAATTATGGAAATAAAAAATTCTTTTGTTTTGAAATTTTCATATCCACCAAATACACATTGCAAACCTTAAGGAATATATACCAAATATTGGAGAAGGGGTACATTTTTATTTTAATAATAGTAATAATAAATATTCTATTTTATTTGAAGCGTGAATTTTGACCTTAATTTTACTAAAATGTCATTAAAATTTATCTGAATAATTACTAATACATTTAATTAATGAAATGCATATTTTCTTTTTGGATATAACTTATAGTAGAATTGATATAATTTACACATTTGGAGTAATTATTCCTAAGCTTACCACTTTAGCTGGAGTATATTGTATGTATAAATGTTTACTTTCGTAGTAACTTTTTGTGTCTGAAATTTTAAAGAAATAGATTTTGTTTATTTACAAATAATCTCATATTTATCAAATTCAATATTTTTATATTTTGTTCTTATTTTGAGATTAATATTAGCTTTTTCTTTATGTGAGCTTAATTTTATTTCATAAAAATTTAATTCTCTTTCTATTGGAGCAGCAACCAAAATCTGTTAACAGTGGATACTTACAGCACGATGAAGAAGAAGAATGAGGAAGAAGATGAAGTCTGATTGGTCAAAGTTTTGAATTTCAGTTAAATCAAAAGAACAAAATTCTAAAGCAAGACGTCGTCGTCCAACTTATCAAGAGCGACGTCGTTTTGCTTAAGAGAGCAAAGACACGCGTCCCGTCGAGCCTTCTTCTTCACGCCTTACTGTTTCACGTTTCTGTTACTTTCTGTTGCAGAATCAGTTGGAAAGCTTAACCAACTTAGAGAAAAAATCCAAATGCAATTAGGATTAGAAGTTGTATATAAGTTGTGATGTATAGAATAGAGTAGTTATAATTTTCTTTGTATTTTTGCACTATTGCTTCGTTTTTCTCTCAATTCTTATTTTCCCCTTTAAGCTTTTGTTGATTGGATAAACTTTCTGTAAAAAAAAAAAAAAAAAAAAAAATTCATATTGTTCTTTTGTAATCAAGATTGAATGTTCATTTTACAATTTCAATATGGTATCAGAGCTTTGGATTTCTATTGGTTTTTCATCATCTTCCTTAGAATTTAATTCTTGAAAGTTGTTATTCTTTCATCTTTCTTCTCTTTTTCTCTTCTTCCTTCTCTGAAAATTCTTGTCTGTGACCTAAAATCTTTTATTCATACAATGGCTACCACATCAGTCAATTCTCATCTTCATGATTCTGCTAATCCTTTGTATCTACATCCTAGTGAGCAAAGCTCAAGCATGATAGTCAACATTATGCTCACAAGAACCAATAACTACACCATATGGTCTAGATCCATGTTGATGGCCCTTGGGACCAAAAACAATATAGGTTTTATTGATGGTTCTGTAGCTGTTCCTCCAGAAGAAGATCCGATGTTTAGCACATGGAAGAGGTGCAACATGATTGTCCTTGCATGGATAAGAAATTCTGTGGAGACTTCAATTGCCAATAGTATTCTATGGGTGGACAAGACTTCAGATGCTTGGAAAGATTTGCAGGAGTGGTTTTCACAGCCAAATCAATCAAGGATCTCATATTTACTTGAGGAGATTGCAACATTTAGGCAGGGAGATTTGACAGTGAATAATTATTTCACCCATATCAAAATATTATGGGATGAATTAATGGTGTTGAGGCCTATTCCTAGTTGCATCTGCAGGCCACAGTGCAGGTGTGGCATGGCTAACAGAATGAGAGATTACATTGAGAATGAGCAGGTATATAAATTCCTAAGAGGATTAAATGATAAATACAGTGTAGTGAAATCACAAAAAATGCTGTGTGATCCTCTACCAAATATAAACAGAGTGTTTTCATTAGTGGTTCAACAAGAAAGAGAGCAGTCATATTCTTTGAATCAGGAAGCAAAAGTAATGTTGGCAAAAGGTTTCAGACCAAGGCAGGCTCAGTCTTATCCTCGATACAGATTTCCTTACCAATCTGGAGCTATGAACAAACATTGCACATTTTGCAATGGTGACAACCACACAAGTCAGTATTGCTATAAAAGATTTGGCTATCCATTGAATTTTAGGCCAAAATCACCAACCAGTCAAGTTCCTCCCAACTTTGGTGTTAATCAAAAACTGGTCAACATGGCTTCACATGATGCAGATGCAATCACATATGATGAAGGAATGATGACAGCCCCTGTACAACAGTCAAACTTGGAAGGTTCTGAAGAATACATAGAAGATTTGGAGAAATTGAGCCTTTCCAATCCAGATTTGCAGAATATGCATGGTCACAGTCAACATAATGTTCCTGCTCTCCAAGGCCAGTTTGGTGCAGTACATTCATTTCCAGCTATGCCTTTCACACAACAACAATATCAAAAGTTGATCAGCCTTGCAGAATCAAATTTCTCTATTGATCAAAAGAAAGGAGCCACATCCAATTCACATGTCATCAACAGCATGTTAACAAGTCAATTCAATGAGTCACTAGTGGAGGCAGAAGAAGTCCAGAATAATGCAGGTACCTCTCATTCTAATAGTTGGATCTTAGACTCAGGTGCCACAGATCATGTTGCTTCCCAAATTTCTGTGTTTACAACATATAGGAGAATTAAACTTGTGACAGTAAAATTGCCAAATGGCAACACTTTCATTGTCAACTATGCAGGCACTGTTGTTTTCAATAAAGACTTCTACCTTATTGATGTGCTATATATACCAGGCTTTTCATTCAATCTGATTTCAGTTATTAGCCTTATAAAACAGTTACAATGCATGCTGTTGTTAATGAATGATGTATGTTTAATTCAGAAGAAGAAACCCTTGAAGATGATTGGTTTAGCTAAACCAGTTGGAGGTTTATATGTCTACCTGCACAACCAAGACTGTTCATCCACCAAGACTGCCTTAACATGTTCTGTTGCACATTCCAGCAACAATTACAAAAGGCAATTTGAAGAGGAAGACATATGGCATTATAGGCTAGGACATTTATCTTTGAATAGATTGATTAAATTACAAAAACAGTTTGCAAATATTAAATGTAATAAATCTGCTGGTCCTTGTGATGTTTGTCACTATTCCAAGCAGAAGAAACTTAGTTTTCCTGTAAGTGAAACTTGTTCACAGAAAGCATTTCAACTAGTTCATACGGATATTTGGGGTCCTGTAACAAATGTTTCTGTTTCTGGTCACAAGTATTTTTTGACAGTTGTAGATGACTTTACAAGATATGTTTTGGGTGTTTCCTGTTAAAAGTAAAGGAGAAGTAAGCTTGTTAGTTCAGTCCTTTATTTATTATGTTCAGAATTAGTACCAAACAACTGTGCAGCAGATCAGAACTGACAATGGCTTAGAATTTAAACAACCTGCATTTTATGCTAAAAATGGTATTCAACATCAAACCAGCTGTCTAGAAACACCACGGTAAAATTCAATTGTGGAGAGGAAGCATCAACACATTCTGAATGTTGCAAGGGGCTTACTGTATCAATCTGCAGTTCCAAGGGACTTTTGGAATTATGCTGTACAACATGCTGTGTTCCTCATTAACAGAATACCATCACCAGTAGTTGACAACCAGACACCATTCTTTAAACTTTTCAACAAACATCCAACCTATAATGACATCAAAGTTTTTGGTTCTCTGTGTTTTGCTTCTACATTGCAAGCACACAAAACCAAATTTGATCCCAAAGCCAGAAAGTGTGTGTTTCTAGGTTTTAAAGCAGGAACCAAAGGATTCATAGTGCTAGATTTGAATACCAGAGAAATTTTGTTATCCAGAAATGTGTTCTTCTATGAGCAATACTTTCCCTTCATGCACCTACATGAAAACAGTGAACATACAACTTCTGTACATCCAACCCTTATCCACACAACCTCCCAACCAGTTCATCCCTCATACTTTGATGAACCAAACTCTAACCATTCCTCTCAAACTGAGCAGCAACCACTAACATCCATCAATTCTCCTCCCACCACCAATTCAAATCTCACTGATCCAGTACAAAGACAACAAAGACAAATATGTCCTCCTACTTACCTTAAAGATTATATTTGTCAACTTTCTGCCAATACAACACAAAACCATTTTTCAACCAAACATCCAATTTCTACAGTCATATCATATGAGGCAGTATCTTCTGCTTATAACCACTTCATTTCTCAACTCAACTTGTTGCAGGAGCCAAAGTCATTTAAAGAGGCAAGTCAATTGCCAGAATGGCAGAAAGCAATGGAATCAGAAATCAAAGCTTTGGAAGACAACAATACATAGGAACTTGTTGATTTACCTCCTGGAAAGTCAGTTGTTGGATGCAAGTGGGTGTACAAAGTCAAGCTCAAGTCAGATGGGACTCTTGAAAGATACAAAGCTAGGCTGGTGGCAAAGGGCTACACTCAAATTGAAGGGTTGGACTATCTTGAAACCTTCTCTCCAGTGGCAAAGATGACTACTGTTAGATTGTTACTAACACTTGCTTCTTGCAAACATTGGCATCTTCAGCAATTAGATGTCAACAATGCATTTTTACATGGAGACTTACTGGAAGAAGCGTACATGAAGCCCCCTCCTGGTTTGCCTATCACAAAGGGAAAGGTATGCAAATTGAAGAAGAGCCTTTATGGTTTAAAACAAGCAAGCAGACAGTGGTTCTTTAAACTCACTGCCTTCTTAATCTCTCTTGGATACACACAATCACAATCGGATTACTCATTGTTCACTTATAAACAAAAGGACAGTTTCACAACTTTACTTGTCTATGTGGATGACATCATTCTAACTGGCAATGATCCACATGAAATCAACATAATTAAAAGAATGCTTCATAGTGAATTCAAAATCAAAGATCTTGGGAACTTAAAGTTTTTTCTAGGCCTGGAGATAGCAAGGAACAGCAAGGGAATCTATCTTGGTCAAAGGAAATATGCACTGGATATACTTCAAGACACTGGTTTTTTGGAGTCAAAGCCATGCAGAACTCCAATTGGCTACCATGCAAAGCTGAGTTCAGAAGGTGGGATTCCTCTTCAAGACAACACTCAATATAGGCAATTAATAGGGAAGCTCCTCTACTTAACAAATACGAGACCAAATATAGCCTTCACAATCAATCAATTAAGCCAGTTTGTCTCTTCTCCAACTTCAACTCATTTACAAGCTGCTCACAGATTACTTAAATACATTAAACAAGCTCCAGCATTAGGCTTATTCTTCTCAAATTCTACTTCAACAATTCTTACAGCCTATTCTGACAGTGACTGGGCAGGTTGTCCAGATTCCAGGAAATCCATTACTGGGTACTCAATTTATCTTGGAGATTCACTAGTGTGTTGGCGATCAAAGAAACAAACAACAGTCTCACGATCCTCTGCAGAAGCTGAATATCGAGCACTTGCAGCAACAACAGCAGAAATTCAATGGCTCACTTATCTTCTTCGTGATCTTCATATTTCCTCTCCTAACCCAATAAGCATTTATTGTGATAACCAATCTGCACTCTATATTGCTGCCAATCCTACATTTCATGAAAGAACTAAACATATCGAACTTGACTGCCATGTTGTTCGAGAACAACTTCAGAAAGGACTCATACGCCTTCTCCCCATAAAAACAGAGCTTCAACTTGCTGATATTTTTACAAAAGCTCTCCCTCTAACAGTTTTCCAGAGTTTTATTTCCAAGCTGAGACTTCTAAATTTTATGTCTCCAGCTTGCGGGGGGTGTTGGAGCAGCAACCAAAATCTGTCAACAGTGGACACTTACAGCACGATGAAGAAGAAGAATGAGGAAGAAGATGAAGTCTGATTGGTCAAAGTTTTGAATTTCAGTTAAATCAAGAAGAACAAAATTCTAAAGCAAAACGTCGTCGTCCAACTTATCAAGAGCGACGTCGTTTTGCTTAAAAGAGCAAAGATACGCGTCCCGTCGAGCCTTCTTCTTCACGCCTTACTGTTTCACGTTTCTATTACTTTCTGTTGCAGAATCAGTTGGAAAGCTTAACCAACTTGGAGAACAAATCCAAATGCAATTAGGATTAGAAGTTGTATATAAGTCGTGATGTATAGAATAGAGTAGTTGTAATTTTCTTTGTATTTTTGCAGTATTGCTTCGTTTTTCTCTCAATTCTTTTCCCCTTTAAGCTTCTGTTGATTGGAAAAACTCTCTGTAAAAAAAAAAACTTCATATTGTTCTTTTGTAATCAAGATTGAATGTTCATTTTACAATTTCAATACTTTTTATACAGAAGAGATGATGGTGAGAAGTTCATGTTTGAATCTTTACCGAACAGTCTTATTTAAAGACCAAATAAGATTCGATTATTATAGCTCTGTTCACCCGATTTAAGATTTAATTATAAATTTTTCCTTTTAGTAATGTTATTATTGTATTTATTGGTTGTTCTAAATTTATATAAAAAAGAAAGTGTGGATTTTGCTTTTTTTATAGTTTTATAAGAAGTAAATAACGCATATCTTAATGGTTAAACAAATAGCACGTTTACATAATTTTCTAAAATCCAATAATACTCCTTACATGCTCAAACACAACCAAGGCTCAAGCGGTTATTAGGAGCGGGTTTTCTTCTCATTCTCTATGTAATTGCATAGCCATGGTCATGGACTCGTTGTTGCTACTGCTGTTTGGGAATGGAGGTGGATTGGGTCATTGCATTCGTGAAAGCCACACCACCATATGTGTAAGAAGGCGACATTAGATTTTCTTATTCTCTTGCGAGTTAAAAAAAATCATTTGTCGCACGAAAATGTCACCATCACTGGTCACAATCCGATGACTCTCTCTCTCTATATATATTTTGAAAACCGATCAAACAATTCTCTCCCACTTAATTTGTGGAAAAAGTTTTGATCGATTCCTTCTTCTTCTACTTTCTCTTGGCTGTTTGGATATGTATTGTTAAAATTAGTTTAAGGATGATTGGATTGAGAAGATTGATATTTTCGATATTGTATTCATTATGTTGAACGTGTACTATTTTATAAAGAGTGATTTTTTTTTTTTTGGAAAGAGATAAAGATTGATATTTATCTTGGGTTTATTGAAACTATGACATGGTTTAACAACTTATTTGATTCTAATTAAAGTAAGAGGACTGAATTAAATTTAAATTTAATTATTGGGTTTAGAATTATTTTTGGATGGTAATTAATTTTTTAATGCACCGATTAACTTGTCATGCACATGTACTCCATGTGCTGAATATTGGGTCCGATGCATGAATCCGTGGCGGCTTTCTATTTGTGTTTCCCATTTATTTTTAATTACCAGATGTGATAAACATACTTATTTAACAAAATTAAAACAAATAAACGTACAAATACAACGTTTAATTTTTTGTCAATAATTAGTAATAATAATTGAGTGAAGTTGGTGGTGCAAAATAGCAAACCACTTTCTAATAAAATGAAGCTGCCTTATAATATAAATTCATCTTACTTAAATTTCATATCTTAGCTGTCAGTTTGATTAAAAGTTTCAAAAAATTCATATATTAACTCTCAGTTTTATCTTTTTTAAATTTACTTACGCACAGAGGTATTAATAGCAAAATACTATTCCGCTTAATAACACTTAATGTATGGACCAATTCTCAAATTGCAACACTAATGTTTGCAATCAGTTAATTTGACACCTATTTTTCGTTTTTTACAAATATTGTTAGAGCCGTAAACGAACCAAATAATTCGAAGTTCATTCAGCGTCTAGTTTAATTATGTACTCAATTTTTTCATTTGATTTCAATATCATTTTGGGCGAACTAAGTAGGTGCCACCTTGGTTTGCAGCATTCTCAAAATATATTTGCCACTTCACACATTTCTCTTATTTCTTCGATATTTCAATTCGCACCAAATTTTTTCTTCGTCTCCCTTTTATATACTCTTTCAAATCCACATTTAAAATGGCAGTGGCTTTAAATACATTGTTTTTAGAATTTTAGGAATTCATAAATTTTGTGTCGTAAAGCTATGAAATAGCTCTAAATGGCAATCTATTAGTTAGAGTAGCATAGCATCATTACAAATATGGAAAACAATTAATGTAGATATAAAGGTTCCATTAAATTAAATAGATTCTCCCATTCACCATATATATTAAGCTAAATTTTGTTAATTATTAATAACATTACAGATACGAACAGGCCTATGTGTAATTGTCTTTCCAATAATGTTTTCTTTTTCATTAATTGAATGAGAGCTAATTCTTGTCTTGCTTGCTTGAAAATAGCATACATTCGCTAGATTTTTTGCTTTAATTCCTGGAAATTCTCCATTATTGCTGCTATTTATTTATATTCAATTCAATATGGAAAATCAGGTAGTTTTCTGGTTGTTTATTCTACCTTTTACGTAAATGTTAAGATGCGGAAGTTTTGAGTTCGATTTCTACCGGTCATATTATTAGCACCAATTTGGTATTTAGGAGAGAGCTACTCCTATTATTTAGTTCACATTATTATCCGATTCAACTGCAAAATTCAATCTCTTATGAGTATTGTTTAAATTAATGTCAGACCTTAAATAAAATCTTCAAATTATCATTTTTAACTAATTGAGAAACTAATTGAAGCATATTGTACATATAATTTTGTTTCAAACCTTTAAATTTTAATGTTACATTTTAAGCTATGAGTTTTTTTATTAATTGGATATCCTCCATTTCAATTAATGCGATCTGACTTACTATGATATTAGGAATTTTTTTTTTTTAAATAGTATAAAAATCAATCTGATAATTTAAAATTGTCTACTCCCAATAAAATCATACGTTAATTTGATTAAAAATAAAATTACTTTATAATATTCTTATTATAAATCTTCTCATCCTAGATAATCTATCATATTTATCTAATTGTTTGTCCAAAAAATAGTTGTATTTTTCTATTTTACCCTTATTCAAAATAAAATATAATTATATTTTTTTTATTAAAAAAAATAGAAGATAATTATTTAAGGACATAAGGGCATGATATGAAAGACTACTTGAGTCCCTCTCTTTTATACATCAGGAAAAGTGGATCCAGTAGATTACTAGGTCACTATTAGACTGCGTCTTTCATCAAAGATGTTCTATTAACACTATTTTATAGGAGAACGATTCAATTATCTTATTATTAAATATTTTTATAATAAAAATAATTTTAATTTAATATACTTACTTACAAAAATTTTAATTATTTAATTAGTTTAAGAAATATTTATTTAATTTTATTTTTAATATTTGAAATTCTAATAATTAATTAATTTAAAAAAATTAATAATTTGAAATTTTAATAATTAATTGATTTACACAAAAAATTTTAGAAAAATAATTTCGATTTTAATTAGCCATTATAAATTTAAAATTATACTTTATATTATGACATAGATAGATAAATAAAATTAATTAATTAAAATTATATCAATTGAAAATATTAATACAATAATTATAAAAGAAACATAAAAATAAAATTGCGAAACTCAAAAATTACACAGATATTAAAATTTAAATAAAATTATTTTCTATTATTAAAATTCCATACATGTTTTACCAAATCCGTTTGCCCTTGTCAATGAGTTACTTTGTTTTAGAGCGCGATAGAATTTTAATTATAATTTTTTTTAGAGTGCGATAGAATTCTAATTATAATTTTATACGTAATTGTCGTAACTTGACTAAATCAATTCACCCAATATCGGCTGAGACTATTATCAACTTCGTCAAAGATAGACAAGTCATATTGTGCATTATGATGCATGCTTTTATGATATAACCATGATAATTCTTTTTTCCATAATTGTGCAAGTCCTCGGATGATCGCAATTTGAGCCTGCATCACCTCAAATGCTTGTTCTATATCTTTTCGATATGATTCATGAAGTTCGGCAAATTGTCGTTTTTCACTAGTTGGTTGCGAGATTGATTTCACAAATAACGTATATACAAGATATATTATGTTAGTTAAATAATATCCTAATTTGTACGAGTTACCATTAACAGTAAAATTTACCTCCGGAGCAATGTTTTTGAGCACATAATAAAAAATGGGTGATCAGTCTAGTACATTTATATCATTGTTATAATCGGCTACTAAAAAAAAAGTCTGCCAAATCCACAAATTAGGCTCCACCACTGGGGGAGAGCAAATTTCGATAATTACCGAACCGAATTAATTTGGTAACCGAAAATCGGTAACGGTAATTTACCGATCGTAATCGGTAATAACCGTCGGTATTCGGTAGCAGTTTCTGTAGGGGAGTTTAAAATTTTCGGTAAAAAAAATTACCGAATTACCGAAAAAAAACATCGTTTTGTGTTGCTATATATATATATATTATACGGTGATCGGTAGCGTTTTGAAATTATAATGGTTTTCACAGATTCGGTAATC
>CANUEY010627964.1:0-50838 GCA_948099555.1 Croton setiger
CATGTTAATAAAGTTTTGCGATAAATAGGTTATTGGTTTGTAATATATTATCGGTGAGGTTTGGTTTATGCTTTTGGTTATTTGTATGATAATGGTTAAATTAGACTTAGGTAAAAATGAGAATGTAAGATAAAAAAAAAATATAGCATGTTTTATGACGTAAGAGTACAAGTAAAGGATGTTACATCCATTCTTTCTTCCAATTCAAATTTCAGCCCAAAATTACAGCCAACACCTACTTAAAATTTTTTCTTTGTGTCAAAATAATATGTATAACACGTGTCTAAAGTTTTGTAAAAATCAGAATTCGAAAATAATTCGCAGTTCGGTCGGTCCCCTAAACCGACTCCGAAACTTCAACATTTTTCACGGAACCGAAACCGTACGACGTCGTCGCAAAATTAGGGTTCCGAAACTCTTTAAAACATGTTAATAAACACATATCAAAACATCAAAATCATTGGGTTCATATTTTACGCGTTTTCTGACATTTTTCTGTCGCACAGGCTAAAACCCTAATTAGCTCTGTTTGTATCTTTCGACGCCTAACGAGCCTATAACATAGCTCATTATTCTTATTCAAATCATATAATCCTTATTTAACTTAATTATCAAATCAAATAATGATACATTTTAATGAAAATGCACGTAATGCATGTAATGACGTCGGAACGATGTAGGCTAGGAGTTTGGGGTGTCACCGAACCTCTCTCCATTACTGCACATAGTTCTCGCAATTGTTTATTACACTTAATTTTATTTACTATTAATTGATTTTTACTTTAAATTAATTTTTTAAATTATTATGAAGGTCAAAAATTATTATTAATATTAAATAGAATTATTTAACAGCCTTTCTTTCTTTTTTTTTTTCTTGTCCACTGTTTTTATTTTTTTTATTAACAATAAATTTCAACCTTAATATTGCTACACATATAATAATAATAATAATAATAATAATAATAATAATAATAATAATAATAATAATAATAATAATAATAATTAATTTCAATATTTTTATATACTAAATTAATATTAACAATTTTTATTTTATATTAAATTCATTTAATATGACTAATAATTTATTAAATTTTAATTTAATAAAATTAAATTTATTTCTTCAAATATTAATTATTTTCAAATATTATTAATAATAACGAAACAAATTATGCATACATTAATATTGCTACACATATGTACCCCTAACGATAAAAAAAAGTACTGAACCAATTTAATTCTTATAACACTTATATAATATTAATTCATTCATACCGAAAATGCAATATCACTAAATTTAACTTACAGTATTTGTTCTAGTGTCTAATATTACAAATTATGAATATTTTAAATTAAAAATAGAAAAATTAATTAAAAATGACTCAGTAAATAGTACATACCTCTGTCTATAATGTCGAATATTCCTCTGACACTGTTGAAATTAGACGCCTAAACCATAACAGTCAATTTTCTCTCAAACTTTTGGAATGTTGTAGGAAAATTGTGAGAAGAAACTGAAGAAATGGCTGCCCAAATGTGAAAGAATACCTTTGCAAATTTAGATTACGAATGCTTTGTACTGTGGAACATTAATTGCAGCCACGTGTTAATCTGTTACTCGTTGGCTGTTCCGCAAGTCCTCTTTGCGAAGCCACGTGTCCATCCGTTTCACATCAGCTGTTTCGCAAGTCCTTTGCAAAACCTTAGCACTAGCCACGTGTCCCATTCTACCTACTTCGCGTTTTCCAGCCGCGCAACATCCATATCTCGCAGACACTTAGAGACGCATTTCTCCTCTATTTACGCAAGCTTCAATTGCGTATCTGGCATGGGAATCGTATTAGCCATGTGTCTCTTTCCCATTGGTTTTTAATGCTACTGATGTGGTTAATCATGCGCTAATCTATTTTGAACTGTACTTTCATAATTATAGATTGCGAAACAATGTCATTTTTGCAAGTTGAGTATGTGTAATTGGTAGTTTCGCATTTAGAGGTTATGTTAAGTCCTTTTGGTGTCCACATTTTGAATTTGATTATTCGTTTAGTAATTGATCGTCTAAAACTTGGGTCTCATAGAGAAATAAAAAATTAACAGAAATATGTGGAACTTTCATATTAGTTTAGACCATTTCCTGATTAATCTATATATCCAACCTGTTTGACTAGCTTCAAAACATTACAGCATAGGGTAATTATTTATAGGCCTTTAAAGTTTCGCATAATATATTTTAGGGTCTTTCTATTTTCGAAATTGTATTAATAGGTCTTTTAGGTTTTAAAAATTGTACTATCAGGTCCTTCCGTTTAGAAATAGCTTTAGTCAATTGAAAAAGTCAAATGATTTGGATTGAATTTTTAAAAAATGACAAAATTAACCTTTGGTTTATTTGAATCAGACCATGCTAATTAAACTCATTCTTTAAATCAAACCCTTTCTTCTTCTTAACTATATATATACACATCTTAAAATACAATTGTGAACCCTTACCGGAGTCTTTCGAGCCGCCGGACCGATCTGCGAGGGGTTAGTTAGACCGGAGGATGTTCACTCGAGGTGAATGTACGTGTATGTGTAGAGTCGTCACTTAATTTATTTTGTTAAAGGGGAACAATTAAGAAATAACCCCTAGTGACTCCGTTTTGCGATTAACCTATTCCTAGATTAATTGCCCTATAGATGAATAGCACTAATCTTCGAACCCGAGGTGGATTCAGAGGTTATGTCATGCATTTATATCCATGATCCTTTCCTAAATGTATGTAATACAGGAATGAAGAGATTTGGAAAGGATCGTGGGTGGACCTGCTATTCGAGGTTAGATTTTGAATATGCCTACATACTCTCGTTTGAATAAGAGATCAAGGTCAATGTAGTTTGAAATTGTCTATTTAAAGGCGTGATGAAGGGGGTATGTATGCATGTATGCATGCTATAAGTGTGTGAAAGTGATTTTAGGCCTTTTGGCTAAAAAGGAGTTTATCGACGTCCGTGGCCGAAAAAGGAGTTTAACGACGTCCGCAGTCGAAATGTGTAAAATGTAGGCCTAGTGGCCTTAAAAAGAGTTCAACGACGTCCGTAGTCAAAAAAGGTGATTTTTGATATTTCCGCTAGGGGAGATTGATTTTTAGGGTGACGCTGCGGCCAAAAGTTTGATTTAGGGTGGCACTATGGCTGAAAGATTGATTTATTTAGGCTTTGTAGCCAAAAAGAGTGATTTGCGTGGCTCTGTGGCCAAAAGAAGTGATTTAGGTGGCGCTGTGGCCAAAATAAGTGATTTAGGTGGCACTGTGGCCAAAAAGCGTGATTATGCAATGCAGAGTGTTATGTATGCATGATTGGGAAAGGGGTAGAAGAGAATTAAATGAAAAAGATTGGATTTGGGGTCATACCTGTGGTAATTGTCACCAGCTTCGTAGCTTCAGCTTGATTTGGACTTATTTTAATATGATTATTATGAATGAAATGCATGTTATCACAACAATGAAATACAGAGATGGTAACTATAAGTAATAGACCCTTCCCTTACTTTGTCATCATTTTGTTCTCATTTTATTTTCTTCTTACTTGTAGACTTGGGCCTATGAATATTTCCCTTTTGCCCGCCCTGAAAACCTGGGACCAAACCTTGGCTTGACTCCAGCGGTGTAGAGATGGTACAGATCAAACCTTCGAAGTTTGCGGATTAGGCGGTCGCTGAGGGAATTGCGATCACACTTTGATGTTAGTAAAGAGGTGAGTCAACTCTTGCTTTGTGGTTTATGTGCATTGAAGAAAAAGATTCATCCATGCACTATCTTTTTTTGTTTATAGATCGACCTAGATGCAACACGTTCTCGATTGCTACCCCTTATTGAGATGAACCCTCAATTCCAAAGGTCAATGGATTTGTCTAGGAGCCGGTTTGTTCTATCTCATCCAATTTTGAGGAGGTATTACTTGGGTGAAAGGGTTTGTTGGCAATTTTCCAACTTCCGAGTTATTCCCAGCGCCCCTCCTAAAGACATGCGGGCGAGCGAGTATATGATTCTTACTGATCTTCATTATAATGGGATTCACTTTGAGGAGCTCATTTCCTATAACAGGGATTATGATCTCTTCGTTTCAATCTCATCTCAGGCTTTTGGCCCTTCACCTGTGAGGAGGGCTCACCGAGGTGTGTCTACCGCATGTACCACTGATGCCGATCCCTCCATTTCTGGCTCTAAAGGAGATTGTAGGGGTTAGAGGACACCCAGATCTATTACCGAGGCCACTGGTCCAGTTCATCTTGACCTTGGGAAGCTTCGCCTTCCTCATAAGGTTCCATATTTCACTACATCAGGCAGCCTCGAATATCATAAGATCTTTACGGATGATGTATATTAGACTATCTTGATCAGAAGGTGTGAAGTCAGAAACCTCCAAACCTAAATAGCTTGTTACTCTCAAAGGGCATACATTCAAGGCTGACCCGTTATCAACGAGTACCATGGGCACAGTTTTGTCTCTAGTTTGGACTGTAATGTATAGGGCTTCATTATGATTACCCCGATTTTCTGCCAGGTCTTCATCTGAGAACCCAATGTTTTGTGTTTTAAATGCTTGGGTTAAAGTAGTCACAAGTGTTTCTGGGTTTACTTCAACTGATGTTTAGAGTTGGCTTAGCGCCTTGCAAAGAGCTTGGCGATGAGGGAAAGATGAAGCTAAGAGTTCCCATATGGATATTCTAGCTTGGGTTTTCTTGAGTTGGGTCAAGACTGGATCTTCTTTTGGTTCAGGGGTTCCTCCATTTGGTTGGTTCGGGACTTTATCTAGAACATTGGGTTCATATTGTCTTCCACTCCGGGTTATGGCATGAACCTCTTCAGAACGGTCATTTAGATCCAAGACACATATGTTGTTCATTTAATAAAAAAGCTTGAAAGGATCAAACAGTTCCTCTTGAGTGGTTATAGCATTTACCCCATGGTTGGGTAAAGGGTTTGTATTAATATTGGGCTTAGTCTTAGGTATAATTGACCTATTGTCTACCAAGTCTTAGATCTGTCTTTTTAGGGTCCAACAAGCTTCAGTCTTATGCTTATTCCCTTGGTGGTACTCACAATATTCATTGGTTTTGTAGTTGATGGGAAGCGGGTTGGGTGGTGGCCTTGCCTCTAATGGTTTGAGGTATCTGACTTTTACCGCTTTTCGGAAGACTAAAGTGATTAGCATTCCGAGATCAGTGTAGTTTCTTCTTGGTTGATTATTGCTCAAGTTTAAAGGATTGGTTGGGGTAATACTGGCCACTTTATTCACTTTACTTGGTCCAGTAGGGCTTTGTTTCTTATATTTAGTTGAGTCATCTTTGAGTTGACCTAGTTGGATAACGTCTTCTACCTTAGTTGCAGTAGCAATGAGTGACTGAAAGGTAGGAATGTATTGTGTTTATAGTTGTGTTTGGCAAACTAGGAGTAAATTTTTGATGATTATGTCGACCTGTTCTTGTTCTGAAGGTCGCTTAATCATTTGGGCAGCCTTTGCCCTCCATCTCGTAAGAAACGAGGAAAAGGGTTCATTGTTCTTCTGTTTGGTGGTTTTTAGTTCCCTTCGGGTTACATCCACCTCAATGTTGTAGCTATATTGGGTGTTAAAGGCATTACAAATGTCTTCCCAAGTCTTAATTTTTGATTTGTCTAGGCTCACAAACCATCTTAGGGCAACACCAGTAAGGGATTGTTGCAAAATTTGGGCTAAAAGCTCAGTGCTTAATCCAAAAGGGTTTAATACTCCTACATACATCTTTAAATGGGTCTTAGAGCAAGAAGTTCCATCAAATTTTTCCAGGTTGGGCATCTTAAATTTGGTGGGTAATCGAGCATCAGGAAACAAAGACAAGGAGTCCATGTCTACTAGTTCTTTGTGGGTTTTTAGGGCAGTAATGGATCTTTCTAGAGCCTTAAGTTTCTCTTTCATCTTTTGAGACTCTGACTCAGTGGTTTTAGAGGGTTGTTCCTCCAGGTTAATGACAGGGTATGGGTAGGTTCCTTTCCGGAAGTTGAGGCTCATTTTGCCCCAACTCCTAGTTCAGAAAAAAGGGTAACTTTCTGGCTGGCTAGGGCTTCAGTTATCTTAGCTTCCATTCCGACTTCCATTTGGGCATTGATCTCATCAGCTTGTTCTCTCAATAGGGCTCTGATATCATCTAGAGAGGCCATTAGAGAAGGTATAGAACTTGTTGGTGATGATTCAATAGGTGATGACACTTGTGGGGTAAATACTTGTATGGATAAAAGGAAAAAAGGAGTAGGTTTTTTTTTAGGGTAAGGCAAGGTATTAGGTAAGGTATAGGGTAGACTCTTTGTCCAATTATGGCATTCGTCTTAATGATTCATTCATTCCCATTCCCTTCCGTTATTCTTTCCTTCCTCTTTTTTTTTATTATTTTCTCACTCTCTTGATTTGGTCTCTCTCTCTTTTTTTTTTTATTTCCCCTATTTATAGGTGGTATGAATGCATGAATGCATACATCTATCACGCCATAATTCATTTTAATGTCATGGGATGAATGCAATAGTCCAGTCAAGGGTATACTAAGGGGAAGATTCTAATTTTCATGAGAAAACTAAATGGCTAATAGGGACCCTTAAGCACCTAGAGTAAGGATATACTTAGCCACATGTGAAACAGAGAGTTTCGCGTGGGTCCGTTCTGGGTCCAGCGGTACGACTTACTCTTAGGTCACCCCTAAAAAGATTAGAAGTGGTTTTCCGTATCAAGGTGGGACGCTTTGGCTGTCCGTGGACGATCACCAAAGATGTGTGCCCATCTAGCGCTACTTGCTATCCCGACTCAAAAATTTTTATAGAAAGAGAAGAAATTCATTTGAAATTCATTTTTTATACTAAAAAATCATCATCCTCAATTTTTTTTTTGAAAACTCGTGCACATCAGATGCAAATGCAATTCATTTTATTATTTTTCTTTTAATCTAAATCTTCTTCAAGGCTTCTTTAGGAAAGGACACTTGTTCCTGCAAAAGGATATTAAAGGAAAAAGAATGCAATAGACATGAATGCAATGGTAACCCACACTTATCTTTAGTTAAGTTTGTCCTCAACAGAGTCGCCAGATTGTGAACCCTTACCGGAGCCCTTCGAGTCGCCAGGCTGATCCGCGAGGGGTCAGTTAGAGCGGAGGATGTTCACTCGGGGTAAATGTATGTGTGTGTGTAGAGTCGCAACTTAATTTATTTTGTTAAAGTGGAAAAATTAAAAAAGAAACCCTACTGACTCCGTTTTGTGATTAACCTATTCCTAGGTTAATCGCCCCAATGGATGAATAGCACTAATCTTCGAACCCGAGGTGGATTCGGAGGTTATGTCATGCATTCATATCCATTAAAGATATGGAAACGATCGTGGGTGGACCTGCTATTCGAGGTTAGATCTCGAATATGCCTACATACTCTCGTTTGAATGAGAGATCAAGGTCAATATAGTTCGAAATTGCCTATTTAAAGGCGTGATGAAGGGGTGTGTATGCATGTACGCATGATATGAGTGTGTAAAGGTGATTTTAGGCCTTTTAGCGAAAAAGGAGTTTATCGACGTCCGTGGTCGAAAAGGGAGTTTATCAACGTCAGCGGTCGAAATGTCTAAAATGTAGGCCTAGTGGCCGAAAAAGGAGTTTCACAACGTCCGCGGTCAAAATGTGTAAACTGTAAGCCTAGTGGCCGAAAAAAGAGTTTCACTACGTCCGCGGTTGAAATGTGTAAAATGTAGGCCTAGTGGCCGAAAAAGGAGTTTAACGACATCCGTGGTCGAAATGTGTAAAATGCAGGCCTAGTGGCCGAAAAAAGAGTTTAACGATGTCCACGGTTGAAAAAGGTTATTTTTGATATTCCCGCTGGGGGAGATTATTTTTAGGGTGGCGTTGCGGCCAAAAGTTTGATTTAGGGTGGCACTACGACCGAAAGATTGATTTATTTAGGCTTTGTAGCAAAAAAGAGTGATTTAAGTTGCGTTGGGCGAAAAGAAGTGATTTAGGTGGCGCTGTGACGAAAAGAAGTGATTTAGGTGGCGCTGTGGCCAAAATAGTGATTTAGGTGGCGCTGTGGCCAAAAAGCATGATTATGCAATCAGAGTGTTAGTTCTTTGCTGATGCTGACTTCGTAAGTCAATAGAAAAGGGAATCATCTTTTCTGACTGACTTGTCTTCTAAGACTTCCAAGCCTACCATATCTCTTGAAGCAGGGGATTGAGTCAAAACCATTCATTTGAGATTGAGGCTGACTAGACACTATCCTTTTTCATCACCAAGGAATGATAGTAAGCAAAGGTAAACATCTTCTATTCTAAGGCATTTAGTCCGTAAGAGTTCCGGTTGAATCTAGGGGAATAGTAATAGATTAACCGGGACTTGAATAAGAAGAAATTATAAGGCTTTTCCTATAGCTACTAAAGGAGAATCTTACCTTCAAAGGCTACTTTTCTTCCTGCAGTTAGGCTTGTACCTGCTTGCAAGTAGACCGGTAGGCCTTGTTGTAAGTGTATGTGTAGGCCTTGATAAGTGTATTTTTAAGTGGGACTGAATGGAATGACTGAGCGCAGGGAAACATCCGACTTGAAACCAACCTAGGACAGAAGACAATGAAGTGGTTCGCACTCAGTTCCAAGGCCTTAAGTTCCACTGGGCGGATAAGAGCTAAATCCTTCGTTGCTATCACTGATAAATAAGTGGATAGAGCTGCGAGAAACTCCTATAATGGAATCCAAACCTAGTGTTTATGAGGCATTTCGCATTTCTTTTTTTTCTTTCAGTTTCCGCGAAAGCAGTGAGTTAAATGGGCATAATGGAATTATGAGCCGATAGGAAAAAGTATTCCAAGTGACTGAATATTAGTGAACTCCGAATTACATTCAGATCTTGAGCTAGTTGACAAGGTAGAAGTTCTTGCTTCTGATGAAGCTGAAGCCCCTACGCATGATTGAGAAAGGGGTATAAGAGAATTAAATCAAAAAGATTGGGTTTGGAGTCATACATGTGGCAATTGTCGTCCGCTTCGTAGCTTCAGCTTGATTTGGACTTATTTTATTATGATTATTATGAATGAAATGCAAGTTATCACAACAATGCAATGCAGAAAGCAGAAAAGAATTTCTTGGAGATGAAGAATCACCGTAGGCAAAAAGGGAGAAGAGAGCGGTCGTCAACACAACTCAAGGTGTGAGGAAAATGGATGTTTGAGGGGGTATTTACAGGGTTAAATTCGGCCAAAAGTCAACTGATGGCGGCCCGGGGCACCTCCGGAGGGCGGCCAAGGATGCCCTCGGAGGGCGGCCGGGGGCGCCCTACCTCGACTTTTCGCGTGTTTTTTTTTTCCGGAGCATTTTCTGGACGTTCCGAGACTCCGATGGCTTTTCCGAGGGCATTTCCGTGACCCTCGTAAAATCCCAGACATTTCTAGTACCATGAAGGCATACTTCCGGCACTGTTTCCCGGTGATGCCCAGTTCGGCTCGATTGTTTGCAATCTGCGGAACTCGGTTTTCCAAGCCTCAAAATTCGAGTATTCACAACAATTGAACTCTAATTTCGATTCATTCTCTCTCATCTACTTAGTAGCTCCCTCTCTCTTCCTCATCTCCTCTCTTCTGACCTCTCTCAATCTCGACGTCACCAACTCTGGCTTCCTCGCCCTGACCAATGCCGGAAAATCAGCGAGCAATAGCTTCTCTGGACATTGAGCAGTATTGGACAAGACTTGTATGACTTGAATGGAGGAGAGCTGTTCCAAAGCTTCAATAGATGCGTCGATGTTTCAAAACAGGGAAAATGAAATTCTTTTCTTTCACAAGAAAGAGCAATTCGCTTCCGGTCTTCACTTAGCCGCCGACGTCACCCGGTTTGCAAATGGGTGTTTCACAGCTATGGTGGCACAGATAGAGACCATGAGATTATTGAAGCTTATGAGGAAGGATTGTTTCAAAAGACGAATAACAGTTTAAAGAAGAAGAAGAAGAAGAATAAGAAAGAGAATGATATTACTGTTTCAATTTTGATTCTGTAGATTTTCGCATCTGTTTGCCTATTTTTTGTATTCTATTGATTAGGAATTTGAAATTTGAGTAGATCTATACTTGATTTGTCATCGCTGTGGAAATTACGAGTGATTACTATTTCAATTATAATTGTAGATTTTTGCTTCTATTTGCCTATTTTATATATTTTAAAATGAAGCCAAAACAAAAAACTCTTTCTTCTTCTTCTTGGAGCCAAAACAAAAACCTTCAATTAAAAACCGAAGATTTTTGTCCCCGCTCTTTGAACAACAGCCGGCAAGAATCAACAACTAAGGTCCGCCGTTCTTTCAAAGGTAGCTAGTGTTCGCGTAACCTTTGCGCTTCCAATGAGCTTCCACTCCAACGCCGACCGAGGCTTGATAGCCTGAAATCGAGAGGAAACCAGGTTTCTTCTTCTTCATTTTCAAACTCCAAGCTCAGATCAAACGACGCCGCCACTTCGCCATGCTTGCCGTGACCGGAGTTTCTAGCCGGAGGTGAGTGAGAAACACTGATCGGCGAACGAAGAACTGATGATGGTTGCGATTTGACAAAAACACGACAAGGAATAACTGTTCTTCGTGTTGTATGTCCAGATTTTGATTTTTTTTATTTAAATTAATTCAATCAAAATAAATTTTAAAATCAGAATTCAAAAACACTTTTCAGATCAAATCTGTATTTTGACTTCAAAAAATTTCTCTCTTACCTACTTTAAATTCAAAAGTTAAATATAACATAATATATTAAAAATATAATTAAGAATAAGTAAGAAAGAATAAGAAATAGTTTTATTTAAATATTAAGTTTAATTAGCATGGTTTGATTCAAATAAACCAAGGGCAATTTTGTTATTTTTTAAAAATTTAATCCAAATCGTTGAATTTTTCAATTAACTAACACCGTTTCTAGAAATCTGATAATACAAATTTTAAATCGTAAAACCTCTATTAATACAATTTTCAAAATAGAAAGAGCATAGTATATTATGCAAAATCTTAAAAAAATATAAAAAATTACCCCTTGCTGCATATCACAAAAGAAATTTTAACTTCTTATAATTCTTATTTTGCCTTCAACTGCACCTGACATTGCTTAGTTCCATCACCAAAAATACAAAACTTTGCAGGTTCCATTAACACGATACAAGCAGAAAAAAATAATCAGATGTGTGCTTTTTCAAAATTTGTAGCTCCTAATCATCATAAGTGCTCATAAATCCACCGATAAACCCAGCTCCGTTGCAATCTCCGCAAAGAATATCTCTTTTACCTCTGCAACAAAATCATGTCTTAAATGTAATCCAACAGTGCCAGAAGAACATGTATAATCCATAAGATGAAAAGGGAAAGAGAGCAAAATCACGTGGTGAAGGGTGAAAAGAAAATTTGGTTCAAATACCTGCAGAGCCAGCATAATCCACCAGCTTTGAACTGTCCATTGAAGTGGTCCTCAGAATTAACTCCACTTCCTTTGCATTGATGACACAACTTAGCACCTGGTATTTTCTCAGGAATATTAAATTTTTTCTTAATGAAACAACAATTTTTCTCAATCAAGCAGGAAAGTCATGTACGATATGGAAACAACATTAACTGTGATAAATCGTGGACAACAACTGGATGGTGAAGAGAGCAACAGCTTATATTAAATAGAGGGTGGGAGAGAGTCTTGTGCAGAAAGCAGAAAAATCTGCTTAACAACAGGCTCATTATGGTCAACAACGCTAACGAACTCCAAGAAGTAAAAAACATTGTCAACGAATACCCTACTTTGTACAGAGCATCAGTAAAACAAAGTTTCATATTTAATACAAACAACAAAATGGATTTGTTGAATGCATGCAAAGAATGATAAGAACAAGACTAATATTGAACATATAGAAGTAATTTGATCTAGATAACAAGTACAAAACTGCCTTTGTGGAAGCATGTGAAGATGGAATTTTCTATAGGGCCGTGCCAGTAAATACAAATGGAATGGATTCATTACTGACTGATAAACACAAAGTAAAATGACATAAAGGGAAAAACTTAATTAGAAATAGCAAATGACATTGAGCTCACCGTTTCCATCACATTCAGCACAAACTATGCTATTTGATTTTGTGGCTGGTTTTGCGATTTGTTTGCCATCAGAAGGGGTAGCCTGGAAAACCAACAGAAAAGTGAAATTGACATCCAATGAACACTATACACTATCCTTGAATATTGGAAAGCAGAAAGCTCAATCTTGAACCTACCCATAACCTTAAAGATGCTAAAATCTGAAAACAGTATCTTAGCTTGCCATGCCAAGAAATGTTGTGAATTTAATTACACGAGCAAATTTTCATTGATTTGATTCATCCATCAATCATCATGACACAATCTTAATTGACCATCTTCTTCAGCTAAAATTTAGAACCAGAACTGTTTATGGACAGGCTTGGATATGGAAAATGGCAAATTTTCCGATTACCATCTAGTCTGCATTCTTCACAAAAGTTAAAATTTGCAGCCTAGCCTACACTCTTTTACAATTTTAGCGAGTATATTTATCCAATTAATATCAAAATAATCATTCATATCCTTTACAATGCATCTCCAACTTTGGTAATTCATGGTATAAATATCAAATAATGTAATTCAACTAACAAAAACTTCCTTCTATTCTAACTCATCATGCATCCTATAAAATGCTATTCATGAAAAAGTAGAAAAGCCCATTTCGTCAAATTATTCCACTCATCTAATCGAAACAAAGCAGCATGCCATTGTGAATGAATCTATTTTTCTTTTTTAACTCAATTTGGCATGGGAATTGGAAAATTTTTCTATCAATTACTCACCTTAGTCTCCAAAGATTGAAATTTACTAGTTTTAGAGCTTTGGAAAACTTTGTTCACCCGTAAAACCTTCCCAGCAACTGACTCCCCAAGAATTACTCCTGATACCATCACAACAAAAGCATAATAAACAACACAGAAAAGAATACTAATTAGTAATTCTTAATAGAGAGAGACTGAGGAAAGAGAACAATACCTGGTTTGTTTGGAGATTGAAAGGAGCAAACAGGGGTAGAACATAAAGCACTTAGCATTTTAGAGAGGGAAGAGAATCTGGGTTCTTTCTCGAAATGATAGGTGAGAAAGAAAGATAGAAGCTTTAACTAAAAGAGAGACAAAAGAGGGTGTGTTTTCGGTAGTTGGTCGTAATGAACGCACATATATTATCAAGTACCAGATAAGGCGTTCTTTTGTTTTGAAGGAAAGAAGATAATCTTTGCCATTTATTTGACTTAAATGCCCTTCCCTGTTAAGGGTATTGTCTTAAAAAAGCAAGGGCATTACTGTCTAAAAAATCATTTGACACTGAATCGCAGGCAGCAAGAAAAAAGAGAAATTGTTTTACAAAATCAGAAAGGCAAAAACTATGGCTACTGCTCTGTTATCCATTGTTTGCTTTCTCCCTTCACAGAGTAAACCTCTGCAAGAATCCTGTTCTTGTAATTAAGTTATGTAGGAATGTTTATATGGAAAATAAATACTGGGTGTGGCTATTTAAATGTATAATCAATTATATTTTGTTTTATGCAGATAAGGGAAGAACTGGACTTGTGAATTTGAAGAGCTCCTTCAATGGTAAAGTGACTCACAACAAAAGTTTATTGAGGAAAGATATTGACAGAGTACATGTATACCGATCTGTCATTACCTCACTGGTTTGTAATTCTTTACATTTCAACCTTAAATTATTTCTGCTCCTTACATTAATTACCCTTTTGAGAATTCAAGGATGAGAGAAAGCCTGTGTGATGGATACAACTTGAATTTTGCTTAAATTGATGAAATTTGGCCTTTTGAGGTGCTTGAATTGATGTGTTTGGACATGAAGTTGGATCCATTTTGTGTATTTCTTGATTTTTTTATTTGATTCCATGTTTCGCACAGCTTGGAAAAAAGGTGCGGAAGAGAGAGACTATTATTCCAGAGCCAGATTACAGAATACCAGTTGTCCTACTCGGTCTGTACATAACAACTCTACTTTTACAGAATACCAGTTGTCCTACTTTGTAATGTGATGTTATAACTGAAATGAAGTGGGAACTAAAACTGTAGAATTAGTGCCTTCGGGTCCAATTTCTTCTCTTTGTTGATATGGAGTAATTAGTGAACTATGTGTATAGCTTGGATTCTAATTGTATTGTTTCATGTCTGCATTCTGCAATATGAACATTTGCAAATGGCGATCTCTTTCATTTTCTTATATGTAATGTATGGTGGTATATGATTGAATGGAAGGTTTACACATCAAATTAAAAATATGCAAATGCCTATTTTGACCATTCTTTATCATATAGAAATTTGTTCTGGACCTTGTACTCTGTGGTCGGTAGGTTAGTTTCGATCACTTTGTTGTTTTATTATCACTAATCAAGATTTTATATGGAAACAGGTTTTGCTGGTGGATTAGCTTATACAAATAATTTGTTGCCAGCTGCACCTGTTGGACTGCTTGGTTTGCTCTTATTATTCCAGGTGACTATAAATAAAGTTATCATCCATTGGCAGTTCTGCATCTGTTTCTTTTTGAAACATGCTAATAATTTGCTCGTTTCTTCCAGACAACAAGAGTCAGATTTGTTTTTGACAATGAAGCTCTGGTTAGTTCACTCAATTTGCTGTCCAAATTATGTTAATTCTAAAAGAATTTTGAAACAGAAATCATATGTTTATAATCCTTGGCATTGTTCTCCTTAAATTCACTATTTTCTTTAATTTTTAGCAGTTTTAATCCATTTACACAACTGTCTTTGACACTTTATCTTGCTTTGCTTCATAACCAAATGTAGGAGGTCAAAGTAGGAAATCAGCTTGAGGATTCCGGCGAAAATGTATTTGTGGGTGGAAAAAACAGATGGAAGTAAGTAGTTTCTGTGCTCTATCCAAATTCAAAACATGCCCACTAATCTAATAATGTTACAGATACTCAACATTTGTGAATTGGGAACTATGGTGGCCAAATTTCCCTATTCTGGTGTACTTCAAAGAGACTCAGACAAAACCTGAAGGACAAGTGCACTTCTTCCCAGTAATTTTTGTAAGTTAATCATATAACTTTATATAAAGGAAGAAGTGAAAAACAGAAAAAAAAAAAAAAAAAAAAATTTAATGTTTAGTGTAACAGCTGGGTTTGTTGAAATCTAACTTGTTCCTTGTTCTTAGAATGGTAAGCAACTTTATGATGTAATGGTGGAGAGAGCTGGCCCCTCAAAAACTAGCGGACCAAAACAATCCTAAAAGCTTTGATTTCAGGGCTTCAATGAGGCATGGTAGAGTATTTAAGAAATTCCAGCAAAACTATCTTACTTTGTCGGGGGAATGCAACTTGTTCCATGATGCTTCAACTTATCTTTTTACTTTTTACTTGCAGAGCCAAGTATTATTTTTTTGCTGCTACTGATTCGTACATATTGTTCACCACATGCTGCAGTACCGGATCAACCATAAATTCAAGTTTTAACTACTGCAATAGTGTATTTTACACTAATACGTTATTTATAGCAATATATATATATATATATATATATATATATATATATATATATATAGTACTGTTCATGTGTTCTTGCTGAGGTTGCTTGAATCATCAAACAGTTAGGCGATTAAGCTAGATAATAATCACTCTACAGTTTGTATTTCTGTTTTCAGTCTTTGATAATGGATGCTAAATGTTTATAACATTTTTTTTAACAGAGATGTTTGTAACATTTTATCTGTGAAGAAAAGAATATACCTCGTGCAAATAAAATGGCCAGAAAAGTTTACAATCAAGAAGCTTGAATTTGTGCTCAAATATAAATCTGAATCAAAATTTTACTGGCTGCTCTAACCTAAACACTTTTGTTTTCTGCATCTGATCTTACAAAACAAGCGATCCTCGTACGCAAGTTTAATTCAGCAATTGAATTGCGGCAGCAGCAAAGCTAAGATCCACAATGCAGACCCATGTCTTGAAGTAGCAGTTCGATCAGCTTGCTATATGTATCATTCTTTGGAATAGAATTTATAAAGAATGAAAAAGAATCGTGCATTGAAGCCAAACTCCAAAGCAACTTCATCTCATTAGCCCTTGGTGCAGTGGGCATCTGTACCATGCTGGGTGCAGTGATGATAACCCACACTTTTCAGGAAGCTCCGGATTTCTTGGGCACTGCTGTTGCTTGCTTGCAACAAACGCTCATCTTCCTCGTAGATTAGGTATGGAGCTTCACCCTTCTTTCTTGACAGTAGTTTCGAGGCTCCTTTCAGGACATGATATTCCCAGCCCTGAACATCAATCTTCAGCAAAAGCACTGCCTCTGATTCCGGAATTAGTTCATTGAGGGGAATAGTCCTCACTTCAACTGCTATTTCTTTGTTGGATTGGAATGCTAGCTTTGCACCAGAGGCTGAAACAGCACTGTTGTCGAGGCGCCCAACCAGCTGGATGCATTACAGACAACAATCTCAGTAAAGCAATATTTACTAAATGAATCTGTGTGCACTTTCTCCTAAGGAAGTCCTCAGCCATATAAACTCTCAACTCAACCGAGGATTTAGCACTTATCTAGTAGCTTCATTAGTCCTGGAATTTCAGCTGATAAATTTTATTGAGGTTACAAAATTCACTCAAATTGAATAAGATGATACCAATCCATAAATGAATACTAGCACTAGTGCTTAATTAGTTCCAGAATTCCACGAAAACAACTTAGCATAAGAGAAGTAAACCAAGTACAATATCACACTAAATCAAGAACAGCAAAGCACCCAATTTGGAATTAAGCATTTGAAATATGAATCTAACAAAGCCAAAACGAACTTACTAACCATGGCATTTTTTTCTCTAAAAAAGAAAAAGAAGATAAATATCCTTAATCAATTTCGTTCTAAAGAAGCTTGTCAAACCAATAAACCTTAAAATTGAGCTAAAAAACATTACCTTGTAAAAAGTGATATTCCCAATCCGGTCAGAAACAGCAGCATCAAAAATAGTAACCAAGTCCCCAACTTTATTAAACCAAACCCCATCGCATAACCTCTGCAAGTTCTCAAAAACTGGTTCAAAAGCCATAACTCGAAATCCCATAACTGCTGCAGCAAAACTCGCCATGCCAACATTGGCGCCTACGTCGACCACCAACCCATTTATCCCTTTCATCCCTTCCAACAATCCCTGAATTGTCACAGAAATATCCGGCTTCCTGAAGGGCTTTCCTTTCAGAAGCCGCACAATGTTCTTATGGGGTTTATCGGGTAAAGACCCAAAATCCGAGAGCGAGAACGAAAAAGGGTACTTGACGTTTTCTACTGTGTTAGCAACTACTGGGTAGGCTTGCGGGGACTTTAGGCAATCGTAGGGAGGGATTGGATAATTAGGACTCTGTATTTTGAAAATGGGGTTTGAAGTGGAGAGAGTGAAATTGGGGTTTGATGGAGAGCGAGAGGAGAAGAAGAAGAAGAGCAGGAGAAGAGAGAGAGCGAAGAGAACAAGAAAAAGGAGTTTAGGAGAAAGGAGCTTCGGGTGTTTGGCTTCTCTTTTCCAAGCATTCGCCATGGAAAATGAAGTTTTATTGGCAGTTCCGACTTAAAATGAAGCCTTTCACTGAACTAAGACGGGATCTGAAGATTGAGAGCTTCCAATCAAACTTGGAAAGAATGAGCACAAACCAATAACAGAACCGGAAGAGAATTTGTTTAGTTCGGATCTAACCTGGGACCTAATTCATGTGATTTGATTTGAGTAAAAATATTCGGAAAAAAAAACATGCTTTTTACTTTTTTTCTATTTTAATAGAACTATTATTTACTTCTTCTCTCCAAATAATTGGGTTAAAATTTATTAAATTATTTTAATTAAAATATATTTTCGGCTAAATCATGTGAATTATCCAAATTTGTTACATCTCTACTAAACTATAATATTAGAAAACGAAAACTAAATTATAATTTGGCCAAAATACTTCGGCCAATTCCGATAATTTGGATATAATAATTTAGTTCAGCTAATTGGAAAATCGGACCGAAACCAATTTTAATTTGGGTAATTCTGCTAAGAGATTTTGATTTTTCCGAATTTGCCAAACAATCACCCCTAGAAATTAACAGGAAAATCAAAGTTTAGTTTAATTAAATACTATATTTTAATATTTAGATTACTTTTATATTATATTTCAGAATTTTTTTAGAAATTTAAATTATTTTTTTAAAAAAACCAACTACTTGAAAATAACTTTTTTTTTTATTTCCTCAAATATATGTTTTATGTCTAATCTTAACCATCACAGCAGGAGCACCACAGGCCACCGTTACCATCTATCTCTGAAAAATAAATTTATTTCTCTTTATAGGACTTTAGCCGTCGATCACTAAATTTTTTTTCCTTCCAACCACGCCATGAGCAATTAACAAACACAGGAACAACATTATAATTTTGACACAAAATATTAGGTGGCTTAGCAAACAAACGAAAACATCTAAAAAATAATAAAAAAATAAGGATAATTGATTGTAACAAACCGCAAATGTATGGATCGTTCAAGTAATTAAGAGTGAGTAATGTATTATTCCCCTCAGAGAAGTAGCAAAATATTAAATCAAACTTAAATTGTTGTCTAGCATATTATGATTGTGAAAATAAAAGTAAACTAAAGAAAAAAAATAGCAATAAAAGTAAATCAGTTTTAGAATCAATAGAGAAAAATGTTTATTCGAATAATGAATTTCTTAACTAATCATCGCATTCCTAAAAGATAAATAAATTAAATAAGTTGCAATGTTGAATTAGCATTCCATAATAATAGTTTAAACCCCCTCTCGGATGCTATCTAACTCTTATGTCTCAATTGTCAGTAGGCATCTCTACACTGCACTACTCATATTAGGTTATGCATTAATCTTTAAGGAACTATGACACTAAAAAATTCCTTTAGTCTCGGAGCACTCAGACAATTCTCAACCCTAAAGAGTATCCTATTCAAGTTAGGCTCTATCGATACAACTAACAAGAAGATAATATCATAATTGATAAACATGTTATACTAGTCAAAGGAACATGAAAGGATCCCATATTTCCGGTAAGGCTCTCAAAATTTTATAATTGGCCTTAACAAGGATGTAATGCTTACATAGCTTCCTCAAATTGGCAACTAAGGCTAGAAGTCGGTTGGTCAGAGTGGTGATGTCTTCTTCCGGTTTTCTCTTGAATGTCTCATATTCGAATATAAAAGCTAATCTCTTCTCATCCCTAACTTGTTCGGTGCCGATCCACATAACATAAGGTGAAGAACAATGTAGAATTTTTTCAGCTTCTTGTCTAGATACACACCCCAATATGATACTCTTGCAAAGATTGCTCATTGCAAAATCACTTTTATATATTTCGACCACTTCTTTCTATGAGTTGAAACTTCAACTCCATCTTGATCTTTCTTGGTAGAAAATTATAGCTCTTCAGTCACCTACTCCTATAGCATTTGGCTCTTTAGATAAGCTTCCATCCGTATCTTCCAATATTGAAAGTCACTACCATCAAAGAATGACTTCAAATATTGCTGATAGAGATCTTGAATGGTTGTCATTTGGAAATTCTTTCACAATTAAGTCTTGATGAAAGATCCAATCTCTGATACCAATTGTTAACAATATGGCAACTAAGAGGGAGTGAATTAGTTGAAGTACAAAAATTTTGAGGATAGAAGAGTGGAAAATATGAAGAATTTTATAGTGGTTCAGATATTAACTAATCCTACATCAACTTCTCCAATTTCCTCAAGAATTGGGTTCCACTAAAAAAAATACTTGATTACGATGATGTTTTTAAGTTTACACCAAACTTAGAGTTTCCAAGGTAACTCAACTATTTTCACAACATGAATTAATTGCAAATAAGAAAATAGGTAGAAGAACAATTAAGAGATTATTGTGTATTGAACGCTCAGTTGTCATAACCTCTTAATGGGTGTAGGAAGGGTTATTTAAATCCACAACAGCTCTTCTAGCTGTTCGAACCTTGAAAGATAGAGTTTTGAGTTTGCCGCGTGCGAGACCAGGATATAACGTGTGCGATCTCTCACTGAAATCTTCTAACGGCTACTTCAACAAACTTTTGAACGGTGTCAACAACATTTAATATACTAGTCGTTGGACAGTTGAATTAATGTCACATGCGAGACAGTTGAGGTAGCGCACGCGACCTGCCCAATTTTGAAAGATCTTTAGTTCTTAAAGGTCACAAGTCAGACAGTGTGTAGCGCGCAAGATGCATTCCTAAAAAATTCTGGACTACTAGCCTGCATGGTTCACGTGCAAGACGCTTGTGATAGCGCATACGAAGCCTAGTAGCGAGCCAGATAGAGTTGGTAGCACAAGAAGGTTGGCCAACGTCATCTGTCTTGCAATACATAACGACATAATTGGGTAGCATGCGCTATGTTGTTCTATTTTCTTCATAACTTGACTTTTTTGGACGTGACTCTTTTTTAGCTTCAACTTGTCTTGCTGAACATTAGTAGATCACAATTCAAATTAATTTATTAAAGATTCAAAATCTTTTATCAATTAATATGTTAGTCTAACTAGTATTTTCAAATTATTTATTTGAATACAAAAAATTCATTTATATTAATAGTATGTTTCTACAGTATTATTCTCCTCATATGTAAAATTGTTTCTATGTACTTATTTATGATTCTTTTGATTCTTTCGAAAACTCATGAACTGACCATAAAATTGAAACAAAATTAAAGAATTAAATAAATAAAAGGAAACAAAACTGGTAACAAAGATTGATTTGTATTGTCACTTCCCATTAGTTTTCAAACTCTATGGTCAAAGAAAAATTACTATCTTTTTTTCTCGAGAAATTGGCCCAAGAAATATAAATAGTAAGCTGAACAAATTAGGCTACATAAAGAAACAAAAGTTTTTAAATGATTATTGTTTGTCTCATTTTACAACAGACATGACAGCTCCTTACATAGAAACTGAACATGTACATGAGATTTCAAAAGGACAACCTTTGGATGGCCAATTCTTTGAGTGATGTCACCAATCTGCGAAACACCTTAAGCGGACGCCCAACTTTATCCTGTCATAACAATTTGCAATCCTTGAAACTAATAATAGAGATGTGCCAACTCATTCTAATCATGCATCGGTAGCTCAATTATGCATCAAATATTCAATTCAATACTTGTATAACAAAAATTAGAAACCCTTTGCTCTAAAGTCTAAAGGAAAGCATGTGAACTATAGCATAGTGCTTTTATTAAACAGGCCAGCCGCAAGTGCCAAAAACCAGATGTACTGTTAGCATTGAAAAATGGCCAATTCCTACAAGAATTTGTTTAGAACAGTTTTGGCATCTTCCATCAAATTCATTGTTAATATTCCCTTTTCACTTAAAAACACAACTAAACATCTCTCACAATCAACTCCTACTTAAACAGATCGACACCATCCAACCAAAAATCAATATCGGCAAAGCAACTAGAAAGTCCACTACCATAGAAACAAGCTTCAAATACTATATAAGAAAGTAGCATACCTCATTTATTAACTCGAGCCGTTCTAAAGATGGAACCAATTTTCCACACAACAAAGATGTATCCTGTTCTGAGTCAGATTTTTCACCATATGCAATTGCTTTCATAGTTCCAGTCTCAGATCCCACAGAGCTGCAAATAAAAAACCAAAAGAAAACTTTAGTGCATGACATACAAAAAGACCAGGACAGAGGCACTGTACAATCTCAAAAAACACACCTGTCCTGGAAATGAATGAGAATAACATTTAGCACTTGTTCTGCAAGGGGAAGTAATATGGTAATTAGCTGATCTCTATTGCCAGCTACTTGGCACATTTCCACCATTGCTATATACCGCCTGCAAGTAAGAGAGCACAGTGATAATTGAAAAGAAAACCTGAATGCCCTTGAAGATATACTGGAGTATAAAGATTTGTCAAGTTCTAGTTGAGAGTATGGGAGGGATTGATGATTATAATTAAATTGAAACCTTTAAACCAAACAACAAACGAATCTTATTACAACTATAGAAAAATGCCACTGTTCCTATCCATGCCACAGGTAAAACATCACAAGGAAGCAGATGATGACTGTCTAATGGCAGAACAGCAAAAAAGAGGACAGGCCCCTTGAAATGACAATCAATGATTTTTTTGTTTTGTTTTGGAACAAGTAAATAATATTGATAATATCTATTATCACGACTTCCTTATGGGTCTATAACACAACCTTGAATCTTTTAGCAGTTACAAAAGGTGGAGGAGGCATAAAGGAGGAAGGTCACAATTTATCAGACGCTAAAAACATATCGAAAACCCGTATTACCAGTGAGTAAGACAACGGATATATATATATATATATATATATATATATATATATATATATATATATATAAGGATGGTCTGCATTATTAGTTGTTTCTATTCATTTATTGATTATTCTGACAAGTGTACCATTTAACCCCCAACAAGTTTGAAGCCTAAGAGTCTACATGCCACAAAAATGAAACATATGTTTGATAGAACAGGAAAAAAAGAATGCACAAAACACATAATAAGAACCTTTTCTGTATATCTTCAGATGATGATACACATTCTCTCCGGACACAAATGTTGATAATTTCGTCTACCTCCTGCCTGGATAACTCATTTATATCTCGAATCTACAAAACCAAATGTAATAATTAGTTTTAAGACTAAAATCAGCCAAAATCAATATGGGTGGAGAAAAAATTTTGCATTTGTTTAACGATGCTTGACCTTATTAAGTATTAGTGATTTTTCCTCTGCTGCCCTTTCAAGAGAGATTGTCACAGAACTCAGAAGAGAGCCAAGTAAATCCAATGTGGGCTGCAGCACCCCAGCAGAAGACTGAAAATCGATAGCACGATCAAAAACCTGTCACGCAGAAAGTTGGTCATACAACGCGAACACCTTTATCAATAAGCACATTTTATACTAAAACTTTTAGTATGAATAGAAAATAACACAGCCACCAGCTGAATGTTTGTATGTATACCTGGAGTCTCAGAGACTTCTTTGTGACCAGAAAATATAGATAAGAGCTCAAACTGAAGCACAATTGGAATGAGTTGAGCTCCAACTTCCTCCTACTCTGGTGATATTTCAAGAAAGAGCTGAAAATGTTAAAATGAACAATCCACAAATGATGGTGTCTTTTTGAAATGGTTCCTCAGAAAAGCTAAGAGCGCACCTCTGAAGATTGTATTGTTCTGCCAAAATTAGGTGTTTCTAACTCAGAAGAGAAAAGGGCAAGCATCATGCTAAAAAGCCCTTGAACAAAACCAAACTCATCAGTCTCCTCATACGGCCACACCTACAAGAAAAAAAAAAGCATGGTTTGGATCTTCTGAAAAGAAAGATAAAGAAACTACTGGGTCTAGGGCACATATAAGAGAAATGGATTATTTGAAAGCAATTCACATTTCTCCACCACATCATTATCTTCAGTATCAAATAGCCACCAGTTTACATGAGCAAGTGCCATATCCTACCAGCAGTAGAAAAAGTCTTTCACCTTTTTATACATATAAAACTTCTCCAACATGCTTTGTGTGAGAGTGAACCGAATCCAACATTAACAAGAAAATGAAGAAAGGGATATATAACATGTATGGTTTACTAATCAAAAGTAATTTTAACATAAAAAAAAAGGCAGTAACAGAATTCTTAAAGTATATAAGTTCCAATCTGTTTTTTGACTGAAACTCCCCAGGCCCAACCTTAAAACGCATACCTTGCTGAGTATACCAACAATGAGATTGATCTGCTCCATTATTAAATCATCAGCTTCAGAAATATCTTGCCGAAGAATTTGATCAACTAACAATTGATTTCCTTTCACAAAATCTATAACCTCTCGAACAATCTTATTCTTGACCTGCCAAAACACAACTCAACTCAGCTATATCTTTTTGCTCAAATCATACATGTATCAAGAAATAAATGATTTTCACCATAATGAGGAAAGGGTGAAAGAAAAAGAAAGAAAAAATGTGAAAGAATTAACATCAAACATAATTAAAATAGGCATGCCCTATTGTGTTGCAGCAGCATACATAATTGTCATTAGAAAAAGAGAAGTCTGAAAACAAAAGAAACTGACCTCAAAAATATCAGACAAATCAACCAATGATGTTAATGAAAACACCAATCTCAACATTGGAGTTATGATCATCCGTTTCTTGTCAATATCAACAGCCACATCTCTCCTAAGCTTTGGATCAAGCTGTCTCAAACTACCCTGCTCGCAAGTATGACTGTTGCTTATATGAACACGAGTGCAATAATGATAACTATAGGTAGATAAACAATATTATCACCTGAAAACTGACTGCCCTGCATGAAGCCAGATGCTCCAAAGCACCCATTGAAAATAAGACCTGGCCCCCGGATTTTCCATACTTATGGCTGATTCTCAACAATAATGCCAGTTCAGCCTCAACTGTGCATGCTCGCTGCAATGAGTCTAGGGAACGAACATCCTAAATGAAAATTAACACAAAAGAGTAAGCTGATATATCAATCCAACCAAACTCAATTCACAAGTTTTTCCAAGTCGCAAACAAATGAGTTAAACAATGGACTCCACCCAAGCAAGATTCAACATAGTGCTGAATTTATTTTTCTGTTTTCAAACTACTACATAAAAAGCATATTTCTCTCATGAGACAATAATGAGGGCTCATTCCCAAGATGCTTACAACGGTTGGTTTCATACATGAGCAAATAGGACGGATGAGCCATATACACTACAAATTTTGTGTCCATTTGAGCAGTTAATTATCTCAATGATTACAGTATTTGGCACTTGGCACAACACTAATTTTTGGTGATTTGATACTTTAAATTAAAATCAAAATCCACATCCACTGTAAATATCTATCCACTCAAAGACCCTAAAAAAATATATAATAATGAGACCCAGATCAAAATAACAGTGTAAACATTGAATTATATACTTAATAAACATTAATTTGTTTGCAATTTTTATTTCTTCATGGTGTTAAACCGTTTATCTCCACCAATCTACAACAAAAATTTCCTTATACAATACAGATCTTTATGTAAAAAACTCTTTTCCACAAATAAGTAGATAAGCAGAAAGAAGTGACACCTTATAGGAAATGCTGCTGATGCTCATAAGACATGACCGCAAAAATTCCCTACTTTGAAGTTGGCTTAAGAAATATCTATCATGATCGATAGAAATCAAGGAATCCAATACATAGAGTGCTACAGTCTTCCCAGGTTCACTACCTTGGGTTGCATCCTTTATTACCTGAAGATTCAAACAACAACATGAACAATTGGAGGCAGAGCACTGCAAAACAAGAAATTTGTGAAAATATATATATATATATATATATATATATATATATATATATATATATATCCTAGGTACCATTATAACAACTTAAGATGAAACAGCAAAGCAATGACAAGAACTCACATTACAAGGATTCATTTGTTTAAATTAGAAGTGATTTAAAATGTACAATTTCAATGGGAAAGAAATTTCTAAACCTTAAACTAGGGTTTCCAAGGAATTATATATGCTTATACCTCTTCAACAAAATACCCTTTACATCAAATCCAGTCTCTGATTCCACCATCATTTACATAAGTTCATAATGAGGATAGCCTACAGTCACTATTCATTAAATCACAGTTTGCTTCCACATAGAAATATGACAGTGGGATGCCTACCAGATCTAAGATGGCTTGAGCTTCTTTTCTTAATATTGAAAAATTGGCACGAGCTAGTTCTGCCTGTTCTCTGTTAACCTGGAAACACGATAACAGCTCACAGTTCAAAAATGTCTATAACAAAGAATTAAAGGAGTGAGGATTTTTCAAATCAACATACCTTTTGGAGGTCCACATCTTCACTATCTTGCTCAGAAAGCAATAAGAATTGCATTACAGCAGTTGGAACATCCGGATCAAGTGTATGCTGACAATACTGAAAATAGCTAAGCAACATGGCATATTGGCTGCAAAGACCCAAGAGAGAAGACAGAGAGAGAAAGGATCAAAATCTACTAGATTTTCAAATACAATGCAGCACCAGCATCTTACTTAGATAACATTACCGTCTCCTCAAGGCCTCTGATGATTCATTTCTCAGAATGGCCATTATAAGCTTAAACAAAATGGAGTGGCAAGCACCGTTTGATAGTTGCTTCACCATGATAATATCAAGACAGGTGACACTATCAGGATTTAGGCCAGCAGGGCACAGAAATCTTTCATCGCGCAGTTTAGCCATGCATGTGAGAGCAACCTAAGCGTATTTCAAGAGAAAGTAAACCGTAGAAAACAGTCAATCGCTAAACTCTATTGAAAATTTGAGAACGCACACCAATAAGAATTGCACAACAGCTTTTAGGACATATTGAGCAAAAAAAATGGACGAATCATTCATACCTGACTCAATATAAATGCCATCCTCAATGAACAGTCTGGAGAAGCAGAAGCACTTAGAGATGCATCAAGAACCCTGCCAATGATAAAGAAAGAAATTACAAAGCATCCATGAATACATGATACTAGCAGTGATGATAGGGGACCTACTGATATAAAATTTCTGATCGGTTATCCAGAGAGGAAATTCTTCTTGATGCAGAGACCTGAAAAAGAACAAAGCACACATAATATAAAATTAGAGAAAAAGCATTTCAAAGATATTTAAATTGAGGGATTTTCAAATGCAGAAAAAACCAAGGCATCCATGAAGACAGCAAACCTCAACAATCTGTGACCAACCATTCAACATATGGAGCTGTGCAGCATGTTCCTCAAGGTTTTTGTTATACTTCCACCCCCATCTTAATAACTGTTGAATTGTTTCCCTTACATCATTAAGCTCAGCTTCACTGCCAAAGTTACTCAATTGGGGATACACTGAATTGAATTTCTGAAGAGAGAAAAAATTAGTGTCGGCATCCCTTACAAAAGTTTCCATGCATGAAATTTAGGGAAAACTTTCGGAAAGATCATATTATGGGGATCAGTAAATCACAGAAATGAACCTGCCAAAGTTTGTCACGGAAAGATGCTAAGTCAATCAGACGATCACCACGTTCAGAATAATAATAGATACCACCCTTTCCAGAAGCTTTGGAGTCTCCAAGAATGTCCTCTGCCTGGAAAAACATGTACATCAAAAACCCTTGCACACAGCAACTAAGTACCATTTTCAAGAAGAAGGATCTTACCAGCAAGTCATACTTCATATTGGAGACTATCTGTGAAAGCTTCATACTGGTATCTGGATATCTGAATTGGACTATATCAAGCAGCTCTAGTACCTGAATTCAATAAGAGCAGAGAATAGTAAAATTTAACCAATAAGAAAAATAACACAGATTTACCTCAAACAAGAATAGACTGCAAAAGTGAACAGAACCGAAAAAGATTCAATCTGCCAAACACAGAGATTGACATGAATCGTAAAGTCCCTCAAAAAGCCTGTGCAAAACACTACCAAACAAGCAATGGGAGTCGTTTATTTTTAAGTTATTTATGTCCACAGAGTACAAAGTATCCACATGTTTTGTAAAAATATATAAAAATAGCATAAAATGAAGAGAAGATTAGCACAGAATAAACTCGAACAGAGATAATAAATTACAGGACTACATTGCGAACCATTAAATTACATAACAATAATGAGAAAAAACCCCCTTCTATACTAGGATATATAAGACAATCATTTTGATGGTCAAACTTCAGTTTTAAGACATAAGAGAAGCTTCACATTATGTGAAAGACAAATTAAAGCTGAGGCTGATGACCGGCGAAAGAGTAAAATATGCCGCACACTGAGACAAACAAAGGTTTTACAAAAGGAAATAAGAAATCCACATCAATCAGTATGTCAGGCAGACTAAGTGTCTCCTTGCACAAGCAGCTAGGTTTGACTGTTTAGCAATTAAGTCAACGTCAAATGGTCCGACAAGCCGATCCTGATATAGCAAGTTTGCCAAAGAATGCTTGCCAACATCAAATCCAAACATAATCATTAAACCAGCGCAGATCAGACACTAGCAGTTACAATACCCAATATAGTACACCCAGCAGCAAAACAACTCATAGGCCAAAATGCCTCGCAAGAACATTATTTCTCTCCTAATTACTTGTGTAGAAACCTTTAACCATTATTCTAATTGTTCAAATGATCTAATTTCAAGAAACAAGGTTTTTTTTTTTTTTTTCCAGAGTATACAGAAGACACTATTAAACAAAATGAAGAAGAAATGAACACCAACGGAACACTTTAAACATCCAGAATCAAACTACAGTAGAAGTACATTGCAATTTGCAAACCCACTACGCTACACATTCATTGTCAATCTCAGACTCCATTTTGAATATCCTAATTACATAAGCCTGCTACAAGGCCACAAAATAATTTAATTCAACTACTTGACCAGAACCTAATTAGTAAGTTGATATTAAATATTAATCCTTTTGAAGCTAAAAGGATAAAACAAAAATAATGAAAGAAGATTGAGAAGTAGAACTAGTCTCTTATATAACAAAAGAACTTTTGAAAACAGAGCACATTATCTGAAACAAATCATGAATGCAAACAGCAGCATTCCCATGCATGGAAAATTAGGAAAACCACATCTATTGATCGTCAAAATAAATAACTAAATAGAAACTGAAAGCAATAGTCAATACCTTACTCTTGCTAATTCCCCGGATTCCAGCACTCTCAGTGCCATTTCGATTGGAGAAGGAATCTGAAACTATATGACCTGGTCCAATTTCAATTATCTCCCTTCCAAAAAGATGAGCAAGTATGCTCTGACACGCTTCTCTGTGAGTGGGGATACCCATCTCACCTGAATGCAACTCCAGAGCTAAAAGCTTTAAAAGCCACGCTCTCTGTGGAAGATAGAAAAGCAAATTAACATAAATACTTCCAAGTTCCAACTTATTAAAATCGTGACAAAGTTACAAGCAAATCTTAAACCCTTTCATTATTTGTAGAGGTGATAGAAAGAAGTGTTAATTGTTCTGCAGGTTACGTTTTTTGTTCAAGATTTTGAAATCTTTCCAAGTTTTTAGCTGAAATTATAAAATCTAAATGAGACTTCACCTGTAATAACAATGCAATATGGTTGATTAGTCATGAAATTAAGTATAATAGAAAGAAACCTGATGAAGGGAACTGATGCGAAGTGGCTGGTTGCTATTTCGTTTGGGAAGGGGAGCAACACCAACTTTTTCAAGATGCTGTGATGATGAAGATAATAAAGACTTCAGAAAAGCATCTGTAAATTTATTATACAAATGCAGCTAAAAATGGCTGCTACAAAGACATTTTAATCTTGAAATTTGGCTCAATGATGTACCTTGACAAAGAATTGATACTTTTTACTGCTCAACAAGTCCATGGTAGGGCCACATGTTAGAGGATCCAAACACAGCTCATAAAGGAGCTGTTTCACAAAGTGAACGAAACTAAGCAACAACATAACGTGATAGAATAACTTGAGAGCACTAGATGGGATATCCAACCTGAAAACCGAACTCATGGAGTAAAGTATTTACATCTGGCTTTAAAAGTTTGTCCAAGATTTCAAGAATAACTTTCAAGCAGCTGCAAGTGAAATTATAAATACATAAATGGTTTAATAAACAATGAGAAATATGTGAACATATTTAGGCAACTTGTAACTGACAAACCTGTAATGAAATTTTGGCTGCAGAACAGTTCGTTCAACTGGAGTGTCAAGGTCAAACTTAAGGAGTAAATGTGTAATATTTGGTGCTGGCCTACTAATATTGTCTATTAGAAGCTGTAAACAACAAAAGAAATCAAGACAAAGCATTCTATAATTAGTGTTTATTGTTTAACTCCGCAACCAAGCAAGAAGCATACCTGCATTATCAGCACCCCTGGGTCATTAGCACTGTTCTCTGTAATCTGACTCTCTTCTGCATGCAACTCAAGGCAGGCTGCATAATCGCCAACCAAACAGCTTGCTGCATTGGATTTTATCAGTAACTGTACAAGCCCAACCATGCGAGAACTGCCATTCGTGTAATGATTCAACTGTTAAAGCTTTCAGCATAGAGATGATAAGACCAACAAATACCCATAACATACAGCATAAATACAAAGATTGACAAGCAAACCACTTCAGCCATTCATGCCTTGCCTCTCATCTTGCACATACCCATGCAGGGCCACATTTATGCACAAAGATATATACGTGCAAGCATGCACAAGAATATGAATATACAGATTAAAATCTAAGCGATGATAATAGTACCAATCCATGGGTAAACAAATGACAGATCAAGCAAAGAAAATACCTGAGGATAGTCATAATTTTGATAGAGCACTGTTGAATTTGTGGCAGAAAATCATATCTCACATACTCCAACAATGCCACAATTAGATTATGATCTTGGGAGAGTATAACATCCAAGGGCTACAAGAGATAGAGAAAAAGGTAGGAAAAGGCCAAGTTAAAGGAATATAATTTGAATAACTAGGCAAAGAAAAACAATCAAAATAGGATTTCAACCATTCTGTGAAGCAAACACGATATTATATAGATAGTTCTTAAACAATGAAGTTACTTCATTTCAGATTTATACACGCGACCTGTTAGAGTTCTCAATGCAACAAGATCTTCAGTTAAAAACCAGGAGGCAACAATAATAGTAAATCAATTAATGATGCACAACCATGTCCTGTGTATGGATACAGTATCAACCAAAACAAACACTGATCTTGCTTAATAGTGGCTCACACATTAACGAGATGGGAGTATGCCAAAGCACAAAATTTTACTAAAAGATAGCAAGAACTTTAAGACAGTTGCCTATTTTTATAATATATATAACGTATCATTATATCTCCTGAGTTTCAATGTTACATTCAAATTTGACTCAAGTTGGAGACATATTTTGGTTTGCCTATGGCTCTTTATTTACTGTCTGCTGGTTAACTACTGCTTCTTCATTGGACTTTCATCAATAATCCAATCTCCAGCAAAGCTTAAACAGATACATACTTGGTACAAACAGAAGCCAAAGTAACCCCTAAGATGCCCAATAGTTACTGTCGCACCTATATTTAATGCAATCAATCAAGCCAACCAATAATTTGAATCGAGCTAATAGAAAGCGAAATATACATGGTAATAGTCAACCTTAACAATTTATCAGATCTAGTGACTCCAACTACTTACTTCAACATATTTACCATGTCCCTGAAAGATGTACGACATAATTGAGTCACAATTTTGTTTTCACCCTCAAGAATTCCATTCCTTATATACCCAGAATTTTTTCTCTTCATTTCTGTGTTTTTTCCAGAAAACTATTTTATTATCCAACACAATGCAGTTATAAAGCTTCAAATCAAGGGTTTAGATGTGTCTACTTCTACCATTGGACAAGAAGAGCACCTATAACTCAAATGTATACATCTAATGCACGTTCTTCATCTCCATTCCACAGAAAACAGAAATACCACCAGGGGATCAAAATTAAAGCATCAGCTGTTATGGTTGCAGCAGTTGCCAAACACTATGGCAGCTGCAGAAATTTATTATCACAGCAGCTCCTAGAATTTATTATTATTAAGTAAAAATAAAATTTTCCTAAGTAGGTTTTAGTTAGCTTATACAAAACTTTCCTAATTAGAATAGGATCTTGCTGTGTTTCCTCTCTAAGGAGAATATATGCTCAAGACAGAACACACCCTTTGCAAATATCCAACACAAAAATGAAGAGTAGTGAAATTATTGAGAAATATTTTAGGTGAAGATATGATAATTTGAAGAGAATAAGATTAGATCTCATTGAGGAGAAAGAAGAGATAAGAAGATAGAAGAAATCAGACTTGGTTTAGAGGTATTTCAGATCTAGAAATGCAGAATTTTACTAAGAGGTAGAAGAAAATGAGGATTATTGACTCAACTGATGTTGTGGTTGTTAGGAAATAAAGAAAATGAAAAGAATGTAGAGAAGAACAACAAAAATATTTAAAAAATAAAATAAAATTGAGAAAAGCTAAATAGAGAGCAGAACAGTAGAACTAGAATATAAATAATATATTATAGGACTACATCGTGAACCATTACATTTCATAACAATAAGTGATTCATCCTCTTTTTCTAATGGGTATGAGTTAGCTATTTCGGGGTTAACTCCTAAATAAGCCCCAATCACTCCTTAATTACAAAATATCCTAATCAACATTACAAGTCAACTAAAACATAATTACTAAAGCATATTTTATACAGACAATCTCATCAATTCCAACAAAGGTATAATCGAATACCTGGTATAGGGGACGCCAGTAATCAGAAACAAGTATATCCTTTTCCAGAACAAGAATTATGATCTCCAAAGAAAGTTGCACAGCTTTTTCTAGAAGTTGCCCATGAATTTTACTGGTGCGTTCAGATATGATTGAATTAACACCTGGTAGAAGAATGCCCATGAGATTACGGAAAACAATCTTGCCACTCATGAAATCCTGGCCACAGAATATAATAAAGAGAGAGTTAAAAAGATATGCAGCTGGAAAAAAATATCGCTGTAGTAACATGATAAATCAAAGTCTGAAAATGCAGTCATAATAAAGTAAATAAAAATTCATGGCATTTATTGTCATATAAATCATGGTGAGTGCAACTATTTTATGCCTAGAAGAATCATGCATATGTTTGGAAATCAAAGATATATAATGCATTCACAGCAAGCCTGGTAAAACATAATATGCAAGGACAAAAGAATATATTAACTGCAGCCAAACAAGAACTCTAAAGGAAAGGTTTACAACTCCAGACCAATATTTGACAAGTTGAGAACAAGTATAAAGAATAAATGAACAATGAACAAACGCATACTTTTAGCAACTCTAAGGCAGGAAGCTGCATCTCAAGGGAAGCTGATTGTGAATGTGACAGATCTATAACACCATCAATGTCCTCGTCTTGGATGTCATACATGCTCAACATCCTACAAAATAAACCATGGAAGAAACAATTGCCTCATTAAGTAGTGTTGAAATTGAACAACCAAACTGCCAACTTCAGAGCAAAATACTCCCTCTGTCCATAAATAAGCGTCCACTTGCCCATTTTTGAGTATCCACAAACAATAGTACCAGTTATGGATGTTAAAACATTCATTAATATTTTCTATTTATATCCTCAATGTTAATGAAGAAAGACTGTTGAAAATGTCAATGAGGATAATATAGTTAATTTGCCTAATACTTCACTATAGTCTAGGCAAATTAAGGGATGTGCAATTGCAATAGGGACATCTATTTGCGGGCAGAGGGAGTATTAGGTTAAGATTAATTAATGGCAACTTTTCTGAGGATTTATAGTATACACATTGTATCCCTCCATTTCAAAAGTGAATTAACAGATACTTAATTTTTTTTTTTTTTTTGTTTAATCTAGTCCATTTAAAGTATCATATATATTTAACCTAAGCTTTTATCTCAAACAACATTTGAGTCTGAAATTCACTTAAAACAACCTTCTATACCTAAAAGTTAAAAGTTGAAAGACTCGATAGTAACAGAAATATTAGAATTTAGAATTATGAGTACTTTGCCAAAGCATCTGGAGACTATTTGAATTTTTTACCAATAGCTCAGGCAGCTTACAAAAAATCAGAAAAGGTATCATGCAAATATCAGAAATTATTTCAGAAAAATCAAAGAAATAAAACACTAAATTTCACTGGGTGAAGGGAGGGGCCAAAGAAACTGGGAAGTTTGAGGGAATAGCCAGGTCCAAGGCCACCTACATGTAAAAGTGCTGAAGACAAGCAACAGCTAATTGCCACTTCTCACAAGAATCTGAATAAGCTCTCTGAGGGAAAGGCCCAAATACATCATCATATATGAATCTAAAGATGCCAATAAATCTGCAAGAAGGCACTCAAATTAAAGCAAAGGCACAAAATGAAAATGTCAATAATCAAAAAAAGAAAAGAACTGCTGAACATTACCTACGCCCCCTGTCACTTGCATCTTTTTCCTCAGAAATAAGTGTATTTAGCAGGTTAAGGAAAGCTATTGTTGAAGGATACTGTTCTATCCTTGCTTCAATTTCATTCAGCTCATATCTCATATCATAAACCTGCTAAACTCAAACATTAGAAGGATCTTTTTTTTTTTTCCATCACTCCATCAGTATGTAGACAATTAGATTTGCAAGTCCAAGTAGATGACAGTCATCCTCATAGAATTGGACAAGATTCCTACACAATCAAAGCCACTAAATCCACAAATTTGGCCCTAACTTGCTTCTACAACATCCTAGATCATTCACACTAGGTTCCAAAAAAAAAAACTTTCTAGCATGCCTGAACTTTACACAATTAGATGTTGGAAACAGGAAAAAACAGAACGGCAGGATACCAAGGAACTTATGAATTATTATCTGTCCAAATTTATATCTGCTAAGATGTTAAATAATACTGATGGTGGGAACACGTCTACAAAATATTTGCATTTCTATAAAATGTTGAGCCTACTCTGAAAGCTAAATTGACAAAATAGTATATTTTATTCCTTTGATGTCATTAGAAAGACAATCAGTGTCCTAGCGAAGTGCGTTAAACTATTTGAAATGCCAACAACAACCAGATTAATATTTAAAAATAAACAAATTGGAAAAAAAAAATGCAAGTAGACATTTTGAAAGAAGAATTTGGAAATATTATTTTGAAGTTTATCCATATATCTCCTTCCAACCAAGCATGCCGACCATGTGTCATTTAATGCCAGCTGGAGTTGTGGGCCTGTGGGCACTGCTAATCAATTGCAATGATACCCAACCAACATGGACTAATTTTTTTTAAAAAAAAAAGAAAGCAAATTTAATATGTTACAATAACAAATTAATTTTAACATTTTACTAACATATGTTATGATAGTCTAACATATTATAAGAACTAGCCAATTTCATCTACTAGAAAATAAAATTTAAACTTCTCTACAGAAACAAACCTGTGCTGCAAAAGGTTTTGCACCGACCACTAGTGGTAAATCATACTGCTCAAGATAACTCCACACAGTATCTTTTAAGAGCGGTGAAACACAAACAAAAGTAGTTATGGCATTTCGCAGTGCACCCTGAAAAATAATAACAAACTAAATGTAGAGGGACATAGAGAACAGGTGGAAAGTTACAATCTTCAAATAGATGCTGTTGCTGTTCAAACATCAAGGTCACTAATTCACAAAGAAACAATGCCAAGCAAGCTTTAACCTTCAGATAAGGAGGCACATTTTCATAGCTAAGGAGTTTGAATAAGGGTTCAATGTCAGAAAACCAGTTCCTTCTTTCAGTGGGATGTCCATTCTCAACAACCTGCAGCATAAAGCAAACTGAGATGAAATCCCAAAAGGGGGCAAAAGAAAAGTCAGAGAAGCTGAATTTTCTTAACTAATAGCATTATGATAGAAACATAAAAGAAGAGAGTTTGTCATTGTAGCGGCCCAGCTATCCCCACCCCGCCCCTCTGTTTCTTCTTTCTTTACATCCTCAAAAAAAAAAAAAAAGAAAAAAAGAAAAAAAACTATTTCTCCTCACGACACAATATAGTAATGTGCTTCTATTTCATGAGAAGAGAAGACAGAGAAAACAAATAATATAATTACAAATTACAATAATAAAAAAAAACAATGCTTATAAAGCCACTAGAAGATATCCATATTCAGCATATGAAACAATTAAAATGCAGGGAAGTAGAGGAATATATATATATATATATATATATATATATATATTCAAACCTTCTGAAGAACACTCAAATAGGCAACAAGTGCCTTCGCATCACCCTCTTGAAACTCAGGCAACATGGCCCCAGCGGTCTGAAGGGATTGTTTAAACTTCTCATCATAAATGGATAAGCAATCAAATAAAGTGCTCCAGCCAACAGACCGAAATGCTTTTCCTTGAAGTAGTTCGTAAACTTTTGCAGCACCTTCTTGACTAGAAGCCTGCAACAAACATTACATCAACAATACTAATAATTGACCTAGCACAAAAAAAAAAAAAAAAAAAAAAAAAAAAGTCTAATAAGTACATTACAAAATATAAATACAGTTTCCGTACCAAAGTGCTCAGCATTTTCAAGAAAGCCACAAGTGTTTGAAAATTAGTATGGTCCTCCCCAGCAAAATTCACAAAGGTCCATAAAACATCATTGCCAGATATCAGCTCAGGTTCCTTCTGAAAAATGCAGAACTACTTAACAAGAGCTTCATAGTCATATAATTGTTATTCTAATAAAGAGCTCCTTTGACATATACAAATTTTAGCAGTATCAAAACCATCATGTGAAATCATAAGGCCAAACAAACCTGATAAATTTCGCTCACAAATTCCAGCAGAGATATAAACAATGAATGGGCAGTCTCAATGGTCTGTTGAGAATGCAAGTTGCTGTCATGCATAAAATCGTGCGAGGCAGCCAAACGATATGAATTAAGAGCATTCATTGTCTTCTCTTTGGAATCTTTAACCTTAAGAAAAATTTCTACAATAAGTTCCAAGGTGATATTAATTAAAAGCACATGAAGGCAGTATAACATATGAATCAATACATGATGTTAGGGTTGTTCATGAACCATAATGAAGCACATAAACCAACCAAACCAATTAAACAATCATGATTTTGAAAGTTTATTGTTTAGTTATGAAAAATTAAAGGTTCAGTTTACAGCAGATCTCAATTAGTTTGAGACTAGAAAAAGGCCTAGTTGTTGTTGATGTTGATATAAAGCTGACATGGTTATGGCTTTGAAATCAAAACCAAAACCGAACCAAAGATATGTGCATTTAGATCAACTAAAATGACTTCTTTTTCATAAGTCATATATTATGCAAATAACTTAATTTCTCAATATCAAAACTTTATGAATATAACTATGTTTGTATCAACAAATGATTTCTTAATGTGAACCATTTTTTTATCATCTTATTTTTACAGCAACAATTACTTTTCAAACTGTCGTCAAACCACTAATTAAAACAAAGCGCATTTATAGGTTTAGCTAGTCTGAGAAGCTTAGTTGGTTTGGTTTAGATTAAATTGTTCATACACTACCATAATCAGCTAGTAAAAATCCTTGAACCCACATGAGAGCCATTGACTAAAATAGCAAAATGTCCTGAGTACACATATATCGTTAGTAGAAAAGGATATATTTTTCATGTTTAGAAACTCAAAGACTTTTACAATAAAACAAAAATCAATAACACAATTCAAAAAGTTTTGTTTGTATAGTGGTTTTGTTTCATATGCTTTGTTCAGTTTTGTAAAAAAGATTGTGGTGAAGAATATTGAATGTATCATGCTATAATTTAAAAGTTAGACACTTTTCTTTGTTGCTTTACACAAAAAGAATTACCCTGCAAACAAACAAGAAGACAGTTCACCTACACTTGATGAGGTGACAAAGCGTATGCATACATAGGAATATACTCATGCACCACAACAAAAATAAGTGAGAATAAAGCACCAGTGTAAACTGATAATTGAAGAACGCGGTCTCAAACAACAATTTTATATTTACTGTGTGTCATCATATTATAGTCCAAAATTTGATGCTCCAGATTTTCTACAGTTCAAGAACCAGCAGAACTTAAGAAGATCTGAAAAATATAACTGACCTTGTCCCTAGCAAGTGGATGAGAGAGGAAGCAAGTGATCAACTTGTGTAGATAAGCATTGTACATGTAGATCATGTCCTCATCATCATTCTGCAGATATCAAATCATCACCAAGCTTTAAATTTCACAATGTTAGATTAATCAGCTTCACATATAACTTGAGTATAATGGAATTGCATACCCAGCATGAATCATTAGAAGCACAACCATAGGAATTTGAAAAAGAAAAACAGACTTCACCCAAGGAAAAACAATTGGTAATCTTTGAGACCCAGCTCGAGGATCCATAACACAACAACAGAAAATGAAAATCAACATAAAAAATCATTAAGGAAATATTCTTTAATTGGAATTGTTTGGATGTGCTACAAGAACCAAGATTAACTTAATAACTGTAGCAGTGAGAAGACTTATTGAAATAAATTGTTCATTTAGTTAGTTATACTCTGACATTGAACCAGATTGGAAGAAATGAAGTGTAGAATAGTAATTAAAAGGAAAACGAAAAACTATTATATTAACAAACCTGGTAAGCAGCAGTCCGAAGAACGTTATCCAGCAAAAACTGGAACACATTGTTTGAGAAAATCAATTCCAAGCATGAATTCAAATACTCCAAATCATTTGTAGAAGTCATTATAACTGTGTCCCTTGCAGCAATGCCATCATTTATCAACATCAAATGAACAGACCAAGCAAGCCTTACACCATCAGTAAAACCATCCACAATTGGATGATTTCCAGTAGCCATCAGCTACAGCACGCAAGGTTAAACCAAAAACGTAAAGATTAGATAAATTCAACAACAATGAGCAAAAATATTATAAATAACTGCATATCTTACAATTTCATGAAATTCTTTTCTAAAAGAAGCATCACGAGATAGAATAGACGCTTTATCAGGTATTGCACCCAGAGCATCTGATACGAAAGCAATGAGAAGAGTGAAAAGAAGACTGAAAGAAATCTGCAAGGGAAAATAAATAAAGAATTATTTTCAAGGCAGCACCATATCTAGAGAACAGAAGCAAATATGAACGGAATACAAGGAAGCTTAATTTCTCTTTAAAATGTGAGGGGAGAGAAGGGAGAAGAACAAGTCAAAGTCATTCAGATGATATTCAAGGACCAGCTAAATAAATATTATACATAAAATTGCACCATCAACAGGGAGAAAAGAACATGCCTGACGTTTTAACGACCCATTCACTTCCATAAGCTCAGCAGCATTATCTTTTAAGGCATAAAGTACATCCTTTACATCTTTTGGGCCTGTAAAGAGCACATGTAATAGCATTGTTGTTATAAACAGTCCTTTTGATTATGCTTCAACTGGTAAGCTTGCATCTCATGTGACAAACATACAGAATCAATCAACCAAAAGAGAAGGAAAAGGACAGAGGAGAGGGAACAGAAAAAATGCAAATGACCTCCAAAGTGAGCTCATATATTTATATTCATTGCAGATCTTAAAAATTCCAATTAAATATCTTTCACATGGATAGCATGAGGATAATCCAAGGGAATGAAGCTGAATAATTCAAATGGGAGCAACCAAATTTAACAAGGATATTATATTCCATAATACATTCATTAATGATATAAGAAATCTTTCCATCCATTTAACTGCAAGATAGACCAATGTATTACACATGCATTCTCAATTCAACATTTTAAATACAGTGTATGACCATTTTGTGTAGCTTAACAGATTCATAGATGTACCCACAAACACAATCATGCTATTGACCCTTGTTTTCTTTGAGTCAAATGTTCTTTACTGTGAACTATAGTATTTGAATTGTTGACCGCATTCTAATGGACTGAAATGGGCCTAATCACTTGAGCTTTTATGCAAGGTTTAGGGGATAACAGCCATCTAAAAAATATATCTAAAATATTTTTTCCAACTTGCTCCCACAGAAGAACGTGTCCAAGCAGAATAACTATAAAACAAAAATAATCCTTAGTCCCAAACTAGTTGGAATGAATATATGGATCTCTTGTTTCGAATATCTACTTTGAGCAAGTTAAATCCATGCAAAGTGTAAGTTGAAAATACTTTAACATATCTTTTTGTAAAAAAGATTGATGGAGAATTTTAAGCTCTGTTTTTTTTTTTTAATAAATAGCAAAACATAAAATAAGAACAAATAACTAAAGCCTCTGCATGAATCTTTTGCCACCATTCTAGTGTGTTAACAGTTATACCCTCGCCAATAAAGACCGTAAATCCTAAGTAAGAACCTTCCTCCAAACATTTCTAGGCGAACATCCAAGCTGAGTAAATAAACAAATTAAATCATAAATATTAGTTTGGGTTTATTCAACTCCTTCTATGAACAATCGGTTCAGTGTAATAAATTTACAAACAATATTTTTCAGTTTGGCCTCTAAACAACACTCAAATGGTTAATGGTCACCCCACCATGTAAAACTATTGAAAGAACAAGGTCAACAAAAAATATGGTGGGCTGAACTAGCGTGTTTGCTTTTGTCCTTTTCCCTTCATGGTGTTCTTGTTGACCAAAGACCAAAGTATGCATAGATCTGTTGATCAATGCAAAAACAGTAGAGGATAACATGTAGTTTCATAGGTATTGCATTAGAGGTTTTAACTTTGAATCTTACCTACAGCATTCTATCCCCAATTTTATTTTATGTTTACTGTTCTAACATTTTGGAGTTGGCAAAATGACAAGAGGAAAAAAGTTTGTGGGCAATTTTGTCTATTTTCTTGATTTTGCAATTAATTATTTTAATTTATAAAGACTCTTCTTTTTTCTTGTGTAATAATAATTATTCTTCAACATATTTATTACATTAATACTAAGGCTATGTTTGATTAGAGTTTTGACCAATTAAAACACAAAGCTTTTTTTTTGTACATTCGGTAAAGTAGTTTTTAAGGTTAGCATTTAGCTATTTAAGCAACTATAGCATTTTATAAAAGGCTAATCCCTTTAACTTTTTAGCTTATAGTGTTTTGTAAAGAGCTACGACAAACAGCTAAAAGCTACTCAAACAAATAAACATTACTCAAATAGCTAAATTTGCCAAACATGTCCTAAAACTTTTAGATTTTCTTTTAACGATGAATAATTTTAATAATATTTAATAAATTAAATTATTTTGTTTCTGTTAAAAATTATTGATAAAATATCAATTAATACCGTTGTAAACAAGCCAAGATGATCATAGCCAAACAGTGGCAGGCTCAAATTAGTTCAAGTTTTGAACTAGAAACTCGAGCTCGCTCGTGTTAAGCTCAGAAGCGGGTTTGCCAGCTCAAAATTGGCTCATTTAGTAATCCATAAAATGAAAAAATAAAATAAAAATCAATTATTCAAACATCCACAAATTTCTACTCTTTAATAACAAATATAATTGTCTACCCTAATCATTAAAAATTTAACACCCAAACAAATATAAAATCCGCTCACCATATCCACATGCCACAATAAAATTTATAATTTTTCTTTCTTTTACTCAAATGTTCAAATGACTAGAGATTGAAATTCAGCCCCTCGTCCTTTCTCTCTCCACCTAATGCTATTGTTTCATTTGTGCCTTCTATGACACTCAAACTCCTCAATTCCCTAGCAATACCCACATTCATACTTGATACATGACCAGCCTAAATATGACTCCGAATGTGTCTATGTTATGATCCTACATTGCCTAAGCACAACCTTGGCAAGAGCTTAATAAGTCCCTGGGAACCCTCCCCTTGCAAGCTGATTTTCAAGTATGAGCTCTACCTACGTGACCAACCTTCAAGTGGTGCAATTAATGGGTATCAGAGCCAGCCAGCCCCATCATGTAAGACTCAACCTCAGAATTGTGACCCATTGAGTGATGGCTCACAAAGTGGTGGCCTAGGCCCGGTAAAAGGACAAGAGGTTCAACGAGCAAGGTGCTACTCGTGACCAATAAGGACGTTAGCTCTTCAAACACTGGAAATGGTTATGATCCCACATAGTCTAGGCACAACCTTTGGCAAATGGTTACTAACGCCTCTTCTAAAAGGTTTCTTGGAAGACCAATTACACTCATTTCACTAAAATCACCCCATAGATCTCTCCTATCAAATATGTTTAACAACTTTCATGAACAAACAAGCAGTAAACCAACACCGAAATTAGTAACCATGATTCTGGTCCTCCAAGGTCACATCATCTAATACATTTTTGAACCAATGCCATCAGCTGAGTTGGTAAATAATAATCATATTTTGTTTAACTAAACCTGGACGACTCATGTAATATAGATAACAAAGTGCAAAACCTAAGCAATATGAGCTAGAAAGCCTAGTATTCCATTCTAAATTCTCTACTCCCTCAATTCTCATGACATAGAAAAAATACTGTGGGTGCAAATATTAAGGGTAATATAAAATAGCAACTTTCTTCGAAAAAATTCCCTCCTATAAAATATGCATTAGAATGTGAGAGGAAGAGTAGTTAAAAAGTAAAGTTGACTCCACTTTTTTCTAGTTTTGGCAGGAATGAATGAAAAATTAAATTTTCAAATTGATTTGGAATTAACTGGAAAGCAATCAAAAATACATCCCATTTAAATTTCCCCTAACAATTTATAACTCTTTTTTGAAAGGGAATTTGAATAAGCAATTAGGGGTACTAATGAACCAAAACCAAAACCAAAAAAGAATCAAAACAAATCATAATAATTGTACCCAAATAAGAATCCACAAAAGTTCACATTAGAAACATCTAGCCACAAATTGGAGATGGATGATGAAGCTGAGCATCCAACTAGAATGAAAATGAAAATTTGTGTTTTGCCATTTCACCCAATTGCCAAGGTTTCTTATCTCTCTACCTTTTGAAGATGAAGGATAATTTGCAACTAATCAAAGTAGACATCTCTCCACCAATGGTAGACAATCAAGAAGACAAGGAAATAAAATGTAAACACATAAATGAAGAAGGAATTAATTTTCTTAAAATAAGCACAATTTAGTAAAATTGATTGTAACTTTTGTGCCTTAGGACCAAAATTGTGAACAAAAGACTAATTTTTTTGCACTCTCCTAGCCTATAGCCTACCTATCTAAGTGTTATCCATTGTGAATAGCCTTGACAGCTCAATAACAAAAAAGTTGACACCCATGGCCATCACTATTCTTACACAGTTGCCTCCAACTAACTATGTAACTACTCATTCTTAATTCTTTCTCACAAACAAATTAAGGACAACTTGTACATTTCACTTCCACAACTTCTCTAAACATACTAAATTTGGAAATTTTTTCTATTTTATGAGAACAACCAAAATACAAGTTTTTCTATTTTATGAGAACGGAGGAAGTATTTCATAAGTAGATAATAAAGCACTATAACCCATTATCATGCACAATTACCAAGTAAAAATAAGGGAAATAAAGCTTAGTTGCTTACTCATCCGCACAACCAGAACAGAGAGGACAAGGCAATGTCCAAGGATATGCCTCTCCTTACACACAACATCTCGACGCTCAACAAGAGCACCTCTCGAGTCTAGTATGTAACGTTCACATAGAGGCCCACCAAGACCAGCAGGTTCTTCTCGATTGAGTTCCTAAAATTAAACATATATGAATTTCCTTGATATATCAGACATAAATAGCAAACCAAATTTTTATGTTTTTCCTTGTTTCCTTTAATTCCATAGTAAAACCAAAAATTTATAAAACCAAACTAGGCATAAATGTTTTATTTGTTTGTTCTTTTTAATTTCATAGAAAGCATATTTGAAACCTGCAATTAATTGCAGAGTATAGCTACCCAAACTTAGCATATTTGATTTTTCATCTCTAGACCCTAAAAGACAAACTGTAAATTGCTTGCTTCATGAACCAAAGCATGTTCATATAGTAATGTGACATCTCTAGGGAAACGATTACATTGCATTTGTTAACATTCTGAGTTGAAATTCCTATTGAAATAGATAGTTTATATATATTGACTACATATCGCCCCAAATTTTTCAGCAATTTGTTTGCTTTCTCATCATGAGAAAGAAACCTAGAACAAGGTATCTCATACAAAGTGGTGAATACATCTAATGATAGAAGAATAGGTTCAAACCTTAATTAGAGAAATCAAACGCTCTCTAAGCCCAGTGTTAATAAGATCTTCCAGGAACTTCTGGATATCTGAAATAATATCAGCTTCAAGTTGTGGATCGAGCACCACAGCCTGCAAAGAAAGGGTAAAAATCCAACAAATTCTGAGAAGATAAAGGAAATACATATATGCATATACATATAATGATAGAGAAACAGATAAACAGAGAGAGAGACCCTTAAAAGCATATGGAGGGCTGTCATAATGTCCCTCCTCTCAGTGTACCAAAGTCCAGCTGCAAGGCGAAAAATTTCTAAGCGCTCTCGTCCCATTAAGCCCCACTAGAGACAACAGAAATACGACATCACAAATGAGATCCTTGTGCTAGGATAAGCTATAAGTCAATAACAAATCAAGCTGAAGGATAAGAATAGAAATTCACCTCTTGATTGGAAGAAACAAGCAATCTAACACAATCTATTTCATTGAGATGTAGCTCATCACTCAATTGCAAAGCCTATACACATTATGACACCAAGCATTGAGAAAGAAACATTATTAAAGATGAAACAGAAAGTAATTTAAAATTTCTTTCAATAATTGTGAATAACTTTGAAGGACACTAAGTCTCAAGAAAATTCCAAAGTCACACTAGTATATCTAATTCAATTGTGATAAATATCTGAGATCCTAACTCTAAGCTTCCACAATTCAAAAAGAGACTAGAGATGCATGTATCAAAAATCCTAATTTTTCTTTTATCTACGTTGAGGAGGAAAAGAAGTGCACAAAATGACTACAGCAACTTAATACTTGCCTCATCAAGGAATCACAAAGCTAAAAGTATTAGTTAGACCTCACATTTAATATTGCACTATAGACACTGTAAGCAATGAGCTTTGAATCCTAATTTAGAAGAGAGTAAATACTTGGAGCATCACACATTCTTCCAAAAGTAACATTTCAGAATAGAAAATGGTTTGCAACAAGGGAGATTTGTAACTGAAATTTTAAGGTGAAAAATCAAGTGCATTAATCCTAGAAAGCAACTAGAAATGTCATCAGAGGACAAAAGTCCAAAACAAATGTAAGGAAACAAGTTAGTTTCAATATCATTCACCTCTAAAGCATCAACTATAACTAAAACCTCCATAGTCCCACCATCAGAAGTTCCCTAGCTAGAAACTTTTCATCCCCTCTTTTCTGGAGAGCTAAACAAAAAATTCAAACTTACAATCTGTACATCCTGATCATCCAACGATATTGGCGGAGAATCAGGCAGCCTGACTTCTTTTGACTGAACTTGGGCCCGGTCAGATGCTTTGGGAGGCTAAAAAGAACAACAAAGCACTGCATATAAAAAATTGCATATGTGTATAAACTCAAGCAAAATTTGTAAATTAGAAAATAAGGAGTACCGGATAGGAGAGGAGGGACTGGAGAAAGGAGAAAGAGCTGCGAATGGCGTGCAAGAGCTCTATTCTCTGCGCCGGCGAGGGATGCGACGTAGTTAGAAGAGAAGATTCGATTGTAGAAAGAAGCTGCTTTGGGGACATCATTGTAGGTTCTGGCCCTAATTTTTGAAACCCTAGCAAGTGGAACACATCATCCCAAATTCACAGTATTCTCATGTAACTTAAAGAAATAAAATAAGTAAAAAGATATGAAGGTCATGAAACTCACCTTACTACAACTCTAAGCCAGACCAGAAAGTATTCACTGGTCGATTACCGAGATACGCCAGACGGAAAGGAAAAGGTCAGTCTTTATGCATTGGACAGCCTCACTGAAACGAAAGGTAAGCAGCTGCCAACAAGAGTGAAGAAAGGGAAGCAGAGGGTGGAGTGAAATCGAAGGAGCAGTAAAACGAAATAGGGATTTCGTACGCAATTGGGCTTTTCATATGCGGAAGAGGAAATGCGAAGGAAAAATATTAGGCGGGAAAAGAATCAAAGTGGTTGGTTCAGGCGTCGAAGGGAACTGGCGTGGCGAGTGACTAAACCCCATATAAGCCCTAAAGCCTTCGCAAACGGATAGCGGCTACTGGCAGTACTCGTCTAATACGACATGATGTCATTAAAGAGAAGAGATCCGTCGTTTGTAAGCACGTATAACTGCAAGTATGTTGATTCTGAACTGGGGGTGTTTACCAAAATGTTTATATGCTTTCCGAATATGGGTGCTTCCCTAAACTTAGAAAAAGTTCAATAATAATTTTATTTTCACAAACAACCGAAACATCAAACCGCTGCAATCACCGGTTCTAAGCTCTATCGCTGACATGCGTGGGACCACCGAAAATCTAGGAACGAGACGAAGCCAATGTCACCAATTGCATCTCCATTCATTGTTGAAGCAACCCACACACGCTATTTAAAAATTATGATGATTTGATTTATTATATGTCGTTTGTCATCATAAATAGAAGTCAGGTTTGAATTTGACAGATTTCATATTTGGTACTTATAAAAATATTCAGTTCGGTTCTTTTAACAAAGTTTAATTTGATAATTATTTTTAAACAGAAAAACTAAAATATTCAACAGTCACAAAACAAAACAGATGAACTAAAAAAATAATATTGAATCAAATGACTAATGACCAAATTATTATTAACCCTTTAATTTATGACATAATATTTAATGAACTATTTTCACATTGTCAATATATTAAAATAATATTTGGGATCTAAAAAAAAGTATTAAAAAATTAAATATAACAATGATATAATATAAATGCCAAACACATTAAAAAAATTTCTAAATAATACAATAAAATTTCTAAATTTTAAAAATATAATATAATAATTAAAATTCCATCAATATGTTATTTAACAAGTTTATGATAATAAATATACCATCTGAAACATTTGCATTAAAAATGTTAACATTTGCATTAAAAATGTTACGAAAATAAGTGTATTAATCATATTACAAATATGGAATATATATAAATTCAAATCTGAATTTTGATTCAAATTTAACTAGCTTATTCTATCTGAATTTGGATTCAAATTTAACTAGCTTATCCTATCAAACTAGTTTATCCTATCAACCTTTTATATATATATATATATATATATATAATTGAATGGATATATATATATATATATATATATATATATATATATATATGAGTTTGATAGGATAAGATAGTTAAATTTGAGTCAAAATTCAGATTTAAATTTATATATATATGATTTAAAGTTTTTATTTAGTAAATTTTAAAATAAAATTTTTAAAAATAGTCTTATTTATTTATTTTATTTATGTCTTAAGTTATAAAAAATTAATTTTACAGTTATCTTCAAATAATTAATTTGAATTAATAAAATACTTTAAAACACTTCAAATTTCATGCAACTATTCCGCACATCACGCATGTTGTACTCTGGTATATATAAAAAAAATGATAAAGAGATAAAAAATTCATTAATTCATTACAAAATTAAGTGTAATAATGAAAATAAGAATTATATACTGTTATATCTAAACAAAATTAATAATACACAACTTAAAACTTGTTTAACTATTAGAAAACTGACCTACAACTACTTGCAAGATAATAAAGAACATAAAAATAAGCAAAATTGGTTGTAAAGCTCCATTAATGGCTTCTAATTCTAAGTTTTTTAGATGGAAGGATAGAGTATAATATTTTAAAAATTGAAGAGTTTAAAAACATATTTTAAAAATAAAAGGATTTAAGAGTATAGATAAGAACTAGTGTAGATAAAAATTTCTCTTATACATAAATGTTATCATATTAAAATACTAGAAAGATAAATATGGAGATAAAAATATGAACTTATCATTAAGGAGGAGGACCCTATTTATATACATAAATAATGGGGTTTGGATAGTTTTTGCCTTATATTATCGAGCATAAGAGTCCATATGGTTATTGGACCCTCAAAAGGGGTCCATGTACAAATAATCAACTAACAATAAACTCTTGAATTTGATATACTAGATTTTTTATCCTCGCGATGCTCGGAACATGTAACTAAATTAGCTGTGTTCTATGAGAATTTAAAAATTTGTCTATAATGAGAGAGTCAAAAAATTTTTAATGCAACATTATCAGGAAAGATTTCTGAAAATTTCTTTATAGACCACATTAACTGTCTTACTTGTATAATAACCATCATCATCAGATATCAAAATTTTTAAGTCTTCCCTACTTGTAACCCTTGATACTGCCACATAGAGTTGTTTATGGGTGAACACTTGCTTCTTAAGAAATAGCCTGACATTTGAAAGTGACTGTCCTTGATTCTTATTAATGGTATTTTCTCTTCTCACTACAATCTTGAATAAACCTCTTTTCTTTATGGCATAGTACAAATCAGTTGGCTATCATAAAATTTAGATATAAGTAAGAAGCATAAATTCAAATGTGGAATAAAAATCAAATGTTTCTTACATCTTGAATATCATTTGCAACTTTTCCAACCAATGTCACAGCTTCTTTATCCTATAATAAGAGATTCATAAAACTTGAACCGTCATGAACACTAACTTTGAGATTGTACCTTTCACAATTGGTTGAATATATATCAAATACATAATATCAAATCTTTTCTATAAATCCTAACCCATAAATCTTTCACAAATAAACAATATGCATTTAAAAATACAAATAAGAGCACACATAAACAGAAATTTACAGTTAGTGTTTGAAGATTCTCGTTTTACCTGTCCACATAACGACTATTGATTTGACAATTATTACACAATCCACTTTTGTCAGATACTTCTACTTTTTGCTTGCACTTCTTACGAGATGGGAATGAATAGCCCCAATCAAGAAGCACATCTGTTACTTTTGCAAATATCCAAAATTGTCCAACCTTTCAAATAATCAGGGAAATCACTAATATTTAGCGTTTTTGAAAATAAGTACGGAACACTAGTAAATGCTATGCACTCGGAAAAAAATATGCAAACCAGAGCATAAAATGCACATCTATACAGGAGAAAATTCACAACTCTCTTTTTAAAGCAATTTGATAACGCTAACTGCCATATTTTAAATAAAAAATCAGAAAACATTACTGTCGAAAATTAGTTTGTATATTTATATTATTTCATTTTTTTAACATATATCAGAATTTAAAAAGTTTTATACATTCATGGCTACAACTTCGTTAACCTCATTGTTTTGAATAATATCTTCAGTAGATATTATGTCAACCTCTCCACTTATAAGCTCATCAGCAGCAGTTTGAGTAGAGGGAGCAGACATCTGACTTACAACATCGGAGATAGCTACATTTTGGGAGATTAACCTAAAACACTACAATCTTGTTTTGATTGTAAACATACTACGATAATGATACAATAAAAAGTTTAAAACAGTAAACAGAGTTAAGTATTATACCTTTTTTTTGAATAATTCAATGTCAGGTATTTCAAGATTAATCCAAAGCTTTGACGCATGCCATGTGTTATGAAAGGAATACTCTCCTGGTTCTAAAAGCAAGTTAGTATACGGTTGTCATATTTCAATAAAAGTTGTTAATTGCACATTTAAATTGTTATTAGTAAAGCAATAACATAAGTCAATAGCGTATTGGATCACCTTGGTATTTGCGAGCTCGTATCAGTTGCAATACGACAATAGGACGGTCATTTGGGTTTTCTAAATGAGGCATAATCTGGATAACAAAATCTCCCCAAAATGTAGCGACCATTGTATTGCCCCTAGAAATTAAAAAAACTAATCAAAAACTGTTTAATGGATTAGTAAATATAAAAACATAAATTATTTCACAATAAATATTTAAATTTAACATTACTCAAGATCCTCCAACAATAGTTCCATTAACATAGCTGACTGATCAGATGGATTAAACTGTTTAGGCTTTGCGTTCCATACGACCTCTCCAATAGCATCTATAGCAAATAATCTAAAAATGTTTAAAATATAGTTGTTCGGAATATAACAGTTATACATGATTTAAACCTTTAAATGTTACCAAACAACAGATTTTCATCAACTGGTTCTCCAACCACAAAGTCTTTGAAATCTTGGAACTTGAAAATCTCCCTTGGAAGGTCAACACCTTCCACAACAGAAACGTTAGTATCCTTTGTGAATCCTAGGTTGAACTTGTGGTCGCAATACCTTATTCCACTTTCATTGTATTTGATAAGAAAGGTGTCCATGTAATATGTTCCCATCTCTTTGATTTTTTTTCTCAAAATTACGAACCAAAAATTTGCTAATCGAAGCTTGTATACAATTGCCCTATTACAAAAGCCTCCATATAAGTATTGGTTAAAAAATAAATAATTACCCAGAAAGAATCCTAATACTAAGTAATTTTAGAGTGTAAAAGAAATTGAGGTAAAACCTGTTCATCAATAAGTAAGAGCTCAAGCCCAATTAATTGTGCTGGATTTGAATTACTACAGATCCGACTCAAGCAAGCAACACGAACTTTCAATCTCCACTCTACCTTGCGGGGGTTAATGGCACTGATTAAATCGACCTGCAATATTGTAATTTTAATATTTATATAACATAACGTACATTAGGGAAAAAATAGATATCATTTTTGTGATTAAACACATACTCCTGTAATAGGTTCCCTTCCAAGTCTTCGACTTTCGGAGGTGGCCATTTCAACTGATTTGTCCTTAACAACGTTACACTATATCTAATCAAAATATAGCAATTTTAAGAATTTAATCAGAATATGGATCTCACCGAATCGTCAGACTATTTTTTTTAAAAATAACAATAAGATTGTAAGAGTCTTGAACCAACGACTAATTTAACCAGCAACACTCAACGAGACATGGATGAGACAAAAATAATTCACACAACTTGAAAAAAACAGAATCTTTTAACAGCAACAACTCATCCATCAAAATTCAACTTTTAACAACAGCAATGACAACATGTTCAACTATTGAAACTCTCATTTTCTTATAATGAAACAACATGAATCTTTTAATAGAGTTGGGAAAAAAAGTAGCAATGGTTTAAACC